>JAODUH010013865.1:0-27952 GCA_027564835.1 Typhlichthys subterraneus | reverse complement strand
TCTGTGGCGGGCCTGTGAACCTTATAGCAGCATGGCTTGACAGTGAAAAGTGATGGAAGGATGAAAGAAGGATAGGATAGGAAGGATGAAAGAAGGATAGGATAGGAAGAGAGGAGGGGTGGAGAGTGAGCCAGTCTCTTGGGCCAACTGGGCTAATCCAGTGGTGCTCATATATCAGTGAGTCTGGTTTATCATGTCCAACTGCCGCCATCATCCCCAAAAAGCCTTGCTCCTCGTGACGCTAGGCTACACAACTGGAACCAACACGCAAAGGCAATATGACATATCCATCTGTTGGAAATGAGGCACATCATGTTCCAGACAACCTTGGTCTCAAGAAGAGACAAACACAGCTGGCGTGTATTGCAATAGAACACAAACACTCCAATGGACACCCAAACACCCGGCGACTCAGAGATGCTTGAAAGAAGCACTTGGCAAGGGACAGTGGAAACATTCCATTTGTAAAGCTGGTTAATGAACATTTGTATGATCTCATCGCTCAGACAGCGGTTTGATTACAGAATGCTAGCACACACACCGGACCACTGCCTCCACAGCCAATGTATTATCAGGGAGCTAGGTAGGAGGGGGCTTTGACCGTCTGCTATTACATCCCATTTACACAATGACGGGGGGCTGGGGGTGACAAAGCACAGTTCATGACAGTTTAAAGAAAGCCTTTAAAACAAAATGGAACTAAACACAGAGAAAGCTGTATTAGCCTGTCACGTGACACTTGTAGATGCGACTGTCGCCCCAGCACTTAAGAAACCTATTTAAGCAATCCCATAAAGAGCAGGCATATGAAACTGTAGCCAGACGTCACCAAACACATCTATTAGAGTCTTCTGCTGAGCGTGCGTGGCTACCAATCGCTGGCTCCCACCTTCTTTGAGGCTGTGATAGGCGTCCGTGTCATGCTCTGTCCCCCGGTCTGGCTTCTCCATGTCATCTCCCGTTGGAGGAGAACCCAGGGGGGAGGGCGCAAAAGACAGGCAGTGGTTGGTGTCCAGCATTGTCACTCGGAGCTCGGAGATCAATTATCCAGTAAGACGTTGAGCTCTTAATTCAAAACTCCATCCCTCCAACCGGGTCTTAATTGCCAGGTGACGTGTATAGGAACTCAAGTAAAAGACACAATCAAATCACGCGGCATTAGCCGACCTGTTAATTTAGCTGTCCCCGATTCTGCCTGAATGAATTGTCTTCCTGGGTGACTCCTGCACTCAACTGAAGTAAGAGCAAAGTTCTGTTCCCAAACGGCGTTGAGCTGCGCGAACTCTGTGTGGCGTGGCGCCCGTCATCCGCCTTCCTCCTCTCATTGCCGGGGGAATCCACCGATCCCCTGGTCTGCCCTCTTAACGCAGCGGCCCGGTCACGACGTCCGCAGAAGCGACGGCACGCAGGAAGCGAGACGGGAGGGAGAGAGAAAGGGAGGACAGCAGTGCACTGAGCAGAGGACAAGGAGTGAAAGAGCAACTGCAGCTCCTCCTGCGCGCGCACGCGCTCATGCACGCGCAGTGTCAGCGAGTTCTCTGGCTCAGCTGTTGCCATTCATTTACTGTTACAATCTTGGCGGGGGGGATTGGATGTCACATCCAAGCCGCTCCACTCCTGTCCGAGAGCGCCTATAGACACGGCCGTACGGTATAAACGCTTGTCGACGAACAGCAAAACCATTTAGCCCTACTTCCTGGTAGCACCGAGGCACATACAACACAGTGCCATGGGTGGCAGGGGGAAAACAGCCGTGACTCAACAGTTATCTCACTCGGCGCAATAAACCTTGCTCAAAGATGCTCTTCTGCACTTGATCCTTAGATGAGTCTCTCACTCGCACACACCCAGATCTACTGGGTGGTGCATTAAACACTGCGACACATGTAAACGCCTCCTCTATAAGCTGCTAATGTGGGTTTGCGTGAGTTCAAACAGCAGCTAGAGCCACCGTCGGTTGGGGCGTTAGCGGCTAGCGTTAGTGAGACGCCATCGCATCCCGTGTCGTGGAGCTATTCGACTCGTGTTCCCCACCTCCCATCCCCTCTCTGTGGCTCCTGTAGAATGCTGATAGCCAACCCTGTTCTCCGCTTGGCCCCATGGCCCCCCTCCCTTATGTGTTTTAAATAGTAAGGCCAGCTGGCCGTAAAGGGGGCTATATTCAGCTCGGTTTCACCTGTGCTCCCGCTGGCTTGGGTTACGTGGACACGCACATCATCACGCACGCGCACACACACACACACACACACATTTTAAGGCCAAATTCCTTGGGCTAGCATAAAGCTGTTGGATGAGCCATGAAAGAACACCTGCTTTAATACAATGTGTTCGGCACAGAGCAGTAACGAGAGGTTGTGGAAGAGCCTCGGCCTGTTTCACTCTCCAAACCCAAGCTAAGTGCAAACAGGGTCCTAGGTACGCTGAGGTGAAGCCAACGCCAGGCAATGTTGGGATGCCAGAGTGAGTCATGGCCATCGCACCACTGATACGGGTCACGGCGAACAAGGCGCCGCCCTTGAGCAAACACCAGCCAGTAGCTACAATAACCATGCGTTGTTAAGTCCACCTGCTGTTGTGATTCGTAGTCTGGCCGGAGGAGACGCCAATGACAACACACACACTTGCACATGCTAGGATTAGCGGATCCCCCGCGTGTTGACCCAGACTCAGCAGGAAACGCTCCACCCTGCTTGTTTATTGCATGCTGAGATACTAAGGCGGTCTATGGCCCATAAACATTGATACGGATATAGTGGACGTGGCCTAGCAATACAGCACCTGATCGTGGCAGGAAGTGGTGCTTGTGTGAGGAGGTTAGAGCTTAACCTAGAAGCTCAACTGAGTTTCACCTCTGTCCTCTCAGTTTTGGCTAAACTCAGTGATAGATGATTTCAAGCACTGACGTGTACGTGTGTGTGTTTAACAACTTCACTAGATTTCCCAGAAAAACAACACTCACTGTGCTTTGTACTTTGATATTATTTCACAGTAGTTTGAGAATATAATGGAAAGACAACAGACACATGGCACGAACCCCCGACATTGTAGGATGTAACGGCCATGCTCGACGACTGTGGCAAACGCACACAGACTCAGTTTCTTAGACATGGATTAAACCTATCCTAGACTAAGACATGTTCCTCTTTAAATTTTCTTTTTAGTGGGGCTAGGCATAATATGTTTGGGAAACTGACATTATCATACACAGGCCTATGCCACATTGAGCTGTCAACTATTTCTACAGGGTAGGCTATGCAAAAGATGAGTGCTTTGGAAAATACCCATCATTGTAACGACGTTTAATACACAAACAGTTTCACAATGACAATGTTGATGCAATTAACAGATTCTCTGAAAATAAATGTTTTTCTATGCCTTGTTTGAAACAGGCGAAGACTAAATTCACTCTCCACCTGGTTGTTCTGTCTCACTGCAACGTTTTTCAATTTCGAGTAGGCTACCCAATTAGCGGTCTTTGAGAAGAAAATGTAAAACACAGAAGGTACGGCAAACTAATTTAGAGAAATGCTGAAAATAAATATTTGTGTATGTGTGAAACCAATGGAACATTACTCTTCTGCCCTACTAGGATTAGGCTACTTAACTAACTACATCTTCCTTATAACCTACTCTTGGTGGTGTTTGTTAATATTAGCTCTGCAACGCATGAAAGGGCTGATGACAAAGCCCATAACACCACAACAGCCCAACAGCCCAATGGGAGGTGAGCCCAGCCATTAGAAAACCTTCACCAGTTAGTCTAGCCATCTACAAACTCAAACAAAGTCAGAGCTCTGCCTTTGGGAACTTACCAGTGCGGATATCTGGCCTCGGGTGCAATTTTCTCAACCTTCACGTGCAAAGAAAATGTAACGCTCCATTTTGCATGAAAACGCAGGGTATGCATCAGCCTAACCACACTGTTGGTTGGTGTAGCTGACACGGTGTGCCCTAGACTTCCTGTCTGTAGAAATGTATGGAGTACACCCTAAACCCATCCTTACCGTAGCTCAGCCTTCAGATGGTCACTGTGTCTCAGGCCTGACTAGCTGGACGACTGGAGGTCTGGGGGTTTGGGAGTGGTGTAGAACAGAGGTCTTCAACAGGGGGTCCGGTACTGCCTCCAAATTATTTGATCCCAAACGTATTTTCTTCAAAATATTTTTATGTCAGAAAATAAACATTAACGTAAATACATCATGTGCTATAAATGTATAAATCTGTAAATTATTTTAATTGATTAAATTGTGGCCTACTTTCATACATAGCAATAGGCCGCCCTACAAATTATTGTTGGCCCGGCAACTAAATATATACATATGTCATAGAAACAAGGCACAGGGACCACCTATCAGCCAAATCTTGGTCTAAAAAACTTCTGGTATAGAATGAATAGAAAATAAGGATAATAAGGATCTTATAGAATCAATTGAGCAGGCCTTATATTCGCAAGAATAAACTTGAAGCACGAAAAAATGTTCTACCTGTAAAAACCATAGCAAAGAGAAATGTGTATTCTACCACGCAAGGTATCAAATGCCATGGGCCTTTGTTCCTGCCCCACACGCATACACAAAGGCCCAGTACGTTTCAGATTGCGGAAAAGATCACAAACACAGTCCGGGCCCATTGCTGGAGTAGCACTGGACAGACATCAACCATTGACATTCCTGCCGTAAAACAGAAAGTGATTTTCTCCCCCTCTTTGCTTCCTGTTTGGCCTACAAAGCCACCTTTAATTCTCCTCTGCAACCCCCTCAACAGCTGTGGAACTTACCGGTGTTTCCACCAGCAGTGTTTCCTGTTGGTTTGCGACTCAATCAATCCTGCTGCTTTCAACATCAGAATTGATGAAGATGGATTCTGTGCACCGTTTGGCAAGAAGATTTGCTGTCTCTAATTCACAACAGTTTATCAGACTATGTGAAGGGCTAATGCACCGGGACGGACGGTATCATATTCTGCAGTGCCAGGCTGTGGTAAAGCGCTAGCTTATAAAGCAGGAAAGAAGTGCCCAATAACACTAATTTATGTCCATCAACACACCGACATCCTAATAAATAGATGTTGGATTGAGATGCACTTATCAGGAGGATACAATGGCAGACTGTCCACACCAACATTACCAGTATGTTACACATGAACACAGCTGAGAGTAGTTAACACTAGCATTAACATTGTAAATAGTGTTGGCTCTACCATATATGCCAAGCCTTCCATGCATGTGTAGATCATTTTAGATTGCTACATTGCATTTTATATACACATGATGGCCACACCTGATCCAGCTACAGAAAGAACAGCGATGGCTCCTAGTAGGCCCAGGGGTTATACCTAAACAAAGACCACTTTAATGCTACTGATGTCAAGGAATAGGTGGGATTGTAGGGGGGGGGAGAAGAAAAGCTGGAGCAATTTCACGTGCAAACGCATTGAACTGGCAATAAGGCCCACGAAAGGCGACCACCACCGCTCACCAGCAGCGGGTAAGTTGGCCTAGTGTATTATAGCACCACAGTCACCACAGTGACTGTCAATCCAAATGCTGCTGACAGCAGCTAACATGAAGTACTACTTTACGTAGTACAGCTGGATGAAAGAGCAGCAGTTGAGGAAACGGAGAAGTTGGGTTAGCCAAGGTTCAGGCTTATGCATTTCGAAGTTGGGGGGGGGGGGTCTCATCCAGCTGTGCTGGTTATCATATTCTGACTCACTTACATAAGAACATCTGGAAACATTTTTAGTTTAACCACCTAAGCATGTGTGTCCTGCTTTACAGAACAACAGAGTAGCAAAGTCCTTCTCTTTCACAGCTAATTCCGTCAATTCAGTTATTAATTCAGTAATCCAATTCAGTTACAGGCAACAGAGGCTGCATGGACAGATGTACAGTATACACAGACAGCCGGCGCTAATTAGCATGTCAGAGAGTGAGGTATGAAAGCAGAACAATTAAGGGTTGAAAGAAAGAGCACAGCATCTGTTTTTCCCCAGCAAGAGGATATTAGCTAATGACACAAAGGTGCACAATACCTTGCAGATACACCGGAGATGACTTTTAAAAAGCCACTAACACCTACTATGAAAACCACTGCACCAGCGGTTGAGAACTGCCAAAATATCAGAAATAAGACTAATAATAACAATGTCAAATCATTAGATGACCAACCTAAAAGCCTCTTACAACCCCTCCCAACTTATTAGGCCTACAGGGCTGAATGTCCCGAGATGTCATCTGGTGACTTTCATTAGAGCTCAGGCTGACTACAACTTCCATTTAGAGATTTAAAAGGGCTCTTTAGAGAGGCCTTTAAAAAGGCATAGTCAGTCATTCTTGCCAACTTCAAGCTCAAATCCAAACAGCATCGCTCTGTGGTCCTTCATGGCAGCGGATCGCACGTCGAAATGCAATGTGAAGCAAAGTGTAGTGCTACGGCTTTGTTGATACGAGCAGTGTTCGCCACTTCGTTTATGTTCCTATTTACGGAGCCAGGGCTGTGTAGACGTATCAGATTCTTTTTTCAACACACAGAACGGTAAGCTAGCGAAATGCGAGAAGATATTTGCTGAATTTGACAAAAAGTGTATCAGCTTACGTTTAGCTTGCAATAGCTGATTTCACCTTTAACTGTGACCCGTCCAAAGCACACCTGTGTTATAATGATGATGTTTAATTAGCAACTTAGATGCCATACCTCTCAGGTGGATGAATGACATTGCCAAAGTGCTCCCTAAGGCTGGGTACACACAGGACAAGTTTTTATGTTCTGTTAGCGCTACTCTTCAGTTGTCAATGTAAACACGTGTCTCGTGAACCGCTGTGTCGTGTCTGTCCGTGGCTGTTAATGCAACGGCAGGAACTGTGAGCAACGTGTTTATAACAAGACGTTGTATGTTAAAACTTTTTCAACTTTGGACGACGTCAGGTTTAACAATCGCTACTGTAGCTATAGATCCTTGATACATAATAGGGACCAGTGCTCCATTCATCCATCTGGTGTTTTGGAACAAGTGTGTGTTAACACTAAAGTTCTGAAAGACAATAGGTTGTAAGTGGCCCTTATGCAACAACTTCTTATCAGGGCTGGTTTCTTTCTGGGTGTACATAGCTTGATGTCTGTCATCATAAGCAAATAACAGGAGAAGGACTTGATGACCACAACGTTCATCAGTTACCACTTAGTACAATACACACACACGCAGAGCAAGCCCAGTGAGTCACCACCAGATAGATACTTTATTTTGTGTGTGTGAGAGAATGTTTTATTCTCTCACACACACACGACTGGGAAGAAGAATTAGTCAGTTGATCCATATGCTCAGTTTGTGCATTGATGTGCATAATATGCGCCATGCAGATATCAAGATCAGGGCACTTAAATAAATTGCATGTGAAATTGCACACACAAAGCCTTCAGTGGACACTCCTCATGTTTATTTGTAATACAGATACATTAACCTTACCACTGCCTTTAAAGCAGATTGTTTTGTGCATATTGCAGTGCCCAAAACTAACAAAATAAAGATGCAGTCTTTTCTTTTTCCACCAAAGGCATCTGAGATGAGCGTGAGCTTGCATGCAGATATAGCCTAAGAAGACTAAGATATAGACTAAGAAGACCTGCAAGATACAGGAGTGGGCTTGTAGAGGAGAGTGCAGCATGTTCCAAAGGCACATCTACAAATCACAAGCACTTTCTTTAGCCTTGGGTTAGGGATTTCCAAACAACACTATGCAGCAACGCTCTCGTTAACCAATGAAAGGGGGGTTCATGGCTCTGTGTGCAAATGCGCTGAAACTACAATGTGCCACACATGCCAAATGCCTGTAACTGCACGCCCCAAGACAGGCTTGTGGAGGCACCGTTTTGGTGTGTGGCCATGTCCCATGGAAAAAAAAACACTGTCAAATTGGTGTGTGTTTGTGAAATACATGGCCGTCCTCCTAAAGGAATGCAAGGCTTTCAACGAACATTTAGTGTTGTTGTAGATGCTCTATTGCATGTTTACGAGACTGCACACATGTTTGCCTGTAAGAATGTTATCTCCTTTTTTAGATGCAAGTTGAAGTTGTGATAAAAAAAAGTACATTCCCCAGATAGTTTCATCTCAAGAGATGTGTTAGCAACACAAATAGGGAAGAGAGATCACACACAAAAAAAAAAACTTCCTCTCCTCGAGGTTGCACTCTGATGTTGTCTGGTTTCTGTCTTAATGCTGCAACCTTTGCACTAATTGAATACATTTGAATAACAAGAAAAACGGGGCAGTGTCTCTAATGGGGAAAACTAAGGACATCAGATAAACAGATAGAGGTGTGATTGCAGTATCAACAAACAGACGGGCTCCTTCTTCCTTCTATTCACTGACCTTTTTAATGGCTATTTTTTGCGGTTGGTTGGTTTCCACCTTTTTTTGTTATTTTTATTGTGTTTCTCTATTTTTCAGGCTCACCGCTACCCACACACAGACACACGGCAGTGGGCCTCTACCACTGGCAGCCTCCCATACTATTATATAACAGTACCAGCAATGAACACGAAGTAAGGAAAGTAAGGAACCATGCTAGCGTGGCTGAATGTTCACCGCGGACTGGGATTATTCTAGAATGTCGACGGCGTTTTCTATCTTCTGGACAGAAAAACACACCAAAACATATTATTTGTGTGTGTTTTTTTTATAAAACTATCTCATATAGCTCCTATCAGAGGGTGAGCTGGGGGTCAGAAAGGTGATCAGGTCCAGCCGATTCCTGTACCCCTCCCACAGGGTGAATGGAATGTCGGCCTCAGGCTGGTTTCAGTCCCCACACTTCTCCCACCTCCCTATACCCAGTGAAGTCAGATCCCAGCCCCCCCTTCCCCACTGTTATCTTGTCCACTGTAACCTCTGAGAGCCTGTTCTCTATAAAAGGTTCTCAATTCAGGGGGGTTCACAGCAGCCCCACGTCGCCAAGCCAGCGGGAGCACGTCTTGTTTACTGCAACGAGAGTCAGGAGAGGCCCTGTGTTTAGGCAGGCAGTGAACCCATTGGGCAAGGGGCCAGGGAGGCCAGCACACAGACCTCTACGGTGACTCAGGCGACGTCCGCGCTACAAGCAGTCAAGGAGTCCCCGCTTCAGCTAGCTCCAGCTAGCGCCAGTGGGTCCTTCTAAAACAACACTGACCTGAACCGACTGGGTCAGTTCACAGTGATGCCCGAGCACAGCGATGCTTATCTGTCCCTCACTCTCTGCTGATACAGTCTGTCTGAGCAAGCCTGGGTAGCATACATTCCCCTGTCGCTCCAGCCAGAGTCAGCGAGTCCTAATGGACGAGGGGGGGAGACACGACTACAGCTGCTTTCAATGAAGTGAACTGTCGCTCTTCTCCCCCCAGAAGAGAGCGATCTGTCAGCGCTGCCATCACGGCCAGCCCACTAGCCAAGAGTGGGTGCCGCTCCTCAGCTCTGCCCCGAGACAAGGCCTGTGTGGGCATTATTGTGACAGCAGCCGGCGACTCATCCGGGCTGCTTCTAACAGCTAGGGTGCTTTGCATCATCATTATCACACTGAGCAAATAACAGTGTTGTTATTCAATGTTCTGTGTGCAGTAGTTCAGAAATGTGCTCCTGTTCCCGTGTACTAAAATAACTGCCCTCGAGGGGACAATAAAGACGCATCTTCTTCTAAAACCCTGTTGGTCAAATTAGATCCTATGCTAAACAAAGCATTTAACAAATAAAAGATATGATGGGCCCATTCACTCCGCAGTAGCATGCTAGATAATAGGGAATGTGTGATGTGCGGCTATGGCAGTGAAGCAGGACTGTGTTGATAGGATCTGAGTCTTCTTCTAGCCGCGTGCCTGTGAAGCATCAGCGTGGTGCATCGCAGTGTAATAATTACTTCCCTAACCCTAGCAGATGAATTACAAGCCACAGGCTTTACCTATCGGACCACAGAGGGAATAGTTCACGGCACACCTTTACATGTTTCCAGAAGTCAAAAAACCACATCTGCTTTGGCAGCGGCCCTTACAGATGTTCTCGAAAGTGTCCCGTCAAATGACAACTGCAACAACAAGACAGTCAAAATCGCCATTTAAAAACACCCTCCCTTCTGCAACAGAGCACAACAGAAATGCACGTGGGACTTGACCGTACCTGAGTGAATTGTCGTCTCCCTCTGTACCATGCTGTAGAACAGTGGCCACAACCTTTAACAATCCGTGCTCCAGAGAAAAGGCAGTCGGAATGGCGTAGAGTTACAAAAAGGCATTGACAGGCCTCTGGCTTGAACAGTAGTAGTCGGAGAAGCCTGCCCTCCTCTCACCTCCACACTGGCACACCGCAAGCTCCACTGAGCTTCACATTTCCCCGCTCGGGGCTGCACCCAGGTGCCTGCCTGCTGTGACCGTCTACAAGTGTGTGCACGCCCCGGCAAGAGAGAGGGCGTGTGCAGTGCTGTTTCTTGAAGAACAACCAGTCCGTCCCCTAGAGTGTATACCTCTCTCTCTCTCTCTCTCTCTCTCTGTCATTCAGCCCACTGGCCCCTCTGGTGTGGGGGGGGAAGGGTTAGATGACTGGTGCCCACCATAGCCTCCTAGGACACACCAGACACCCATCCAGTCTCGGTTTTCCCCACTCACTTTTATTCTACTCTGAGTAGTTCTGCAATACTGGCTGGTGTGCGGCCTCCACCTCAGCCGACCCTGCCACTGCTTCCTGGTAGCCGCCTCAGACGCCTTGAGCGCGTTCCGTACCCTGTGGAACGTTCCTCGCCAGGGTGTCGTGAACGGGAACGTAAAGGTCTGCTCACCCAGTTTAGTTGAAGTTGTCCTCGTAGCTGTGTGTTAATTCTGTCTGAATCAGTTACTTTCCTGGGAGAGCGTTGGCAACAATCCCGTGCAGGGATAGACGCAGAAACGATTTACATCTTGCACAACTGCAGCTACAAATTACGTAATGGAGAGAGCAGATATGTAGGACTCAATAGGCCTCCAATGCGTGTCTCCCTGGTGCACTGAAAGCATGGTCAAGTTAGCTCTTGCAGCAACATGCCTCTCTGCAGTCATAGCCATGGTGAACAGCAGTTCTTTAAGTTTGGGAGTGGTGGCCCCAGGCTGTGTGTGTGTGTTAATCACCATCATGTGGTTATTTATGATAATTATTATTGTTTAAGCTGGCGACAGTACAGTACAGCTCCCACAGTTCTAGACATTCACTGTAATGTTCCTACAGCTGCTGTGCAAGTTCCTATTAGTCTTTATGTGATCTACTGTATGTAGTGAATCATTGACCGGTCCATTCTCACCTTCCACGTCTGACAAGTCAACAGCAGGTGAAGTCAATGTGTCCCAGAAAACAGGATGGCCTACACCCACCTGAGAACAATGGCCACTATGATTGACTGCACATAAAAAGGTGTGTGTGTGTGTGTGTGTGTGTGTGTGTGAGAGAGTGAGAGTGAGAGTGAGAGTGAGAGAGAGAGAGAGAGAGAGAGAGCTTGGCCCATAACAAATTCCTGCAGATGCTGCCAAATGTTTTGTATCTGCCTCTAAAATCTGTGTTTTTTTTCTTCAGCGCTATAGTTTATACTGCATGTTTAAATGTTGTCATAGTGTGCTTTTAACCAAAGTCTTCCATTGTTTACAGCCCCCTGGTCACAAAGGTTTCACAGCTTAAACGTCATGTTAAAAAATGTGAAATTAAAAGCCCTTAATGTGTCTATGGGAATGCATTATTTATTTTCATGGGAACAAATGGTATCACTGTTCATTTCTCAAAAGAAGAGTATATGCAATTTTGGTTTTCATCCTCTTCATTCTTTTGTTTTTTGTGTAAATGTAGATGTTTTTTTGCTACTTCTGCAACGTGAGGTTAGGCTGCTTCATGGCCACAACAAACGAGCTTGATCGCAGTGCAAATCAGTCATGAGAACTGTGTGGACACACATTGCTGCAGGAACAGTGCATACCGGCGGCAGACCGCAAACAAGCATGGAAAACCTGCATAGCACCTAATTGTCCTCTCAGTCATGTGTCATATTGTGTTATCCTGTAATCTACAACACTGGTTTTGCAGGAAAATTAGGAAGAGCGAGTGTTCCTCAGCTTCACTGAGCTCGCCCCTGCACACAAATAGGCATGCGCTCCACCTTGACACCTAATCTCAGGGCAAGTAAACCTTTAGAATGCCCCCTGTGGTGACGAGATAAGCTGTCTTCTGGGAAATAAAGGATCTGCACAGACAAGTTTGACTTCCCTTTGTACTGCGGGTTTAAGATTGGTGGAATTTATGTTGGAAATATTCCATCTGTGTGAAAGATGGGGCAGCGATAAAACATTCAGCTTGAGTACAAAACAATGCTGTTTCCCTACAAGCCCAATGGCTTTATATTAAGGTGAAAGTGGAGAGAAAGGAGGATGAACAAGGTTGCAGGATTTCATTTATAAATCATCTAAATATAAATGATAAATGAACACCTCCACTGAGAGACCAAATTAGGCAATTTATATTTTTATACTGGCTGCATGCGGGTTGCAGTCCTTCCAATTAATGGTTACGTTATGTCCATTGTAAGATAACGTTGCAATGTGTCTGGGTTTCCCCAGAGAGGTGGGATGTCGCTCTGAGTCAACAGCAGCAAGACGTTAGCGTGCCAAGGCTTGGCTGGAGGTCCGAACAGGGGGACTCACTCACCGTTCTTCCTCTCCCGTAGAGGCAGCAGCTTGGACGCAGGCTGAAGAGACAGCTCCTGGAGCTCAGTGGTCACCGTCTCGCTCTGCGGGCTGGGGGCAGAGACCTTCATCCCGGCGACGGCGACGCCGCTGGGACTTGCCTCTGCCCCCTGCTGCTTGTCCAGCGTTGCCAGTGTGACGGTGAGACCTACAGTCCAGCAAACACATGGAATGAACGTCATCCATCATTAGATCTCCTAGCAATGTGCAGGTTTAAATGTTAAAAGGTCAATAAAAGCGCACAGAGTTCACACACTTCCATCTATATCGCCTTCTGTGTCGCAGAATACCAAACTTACTGATGTTTAACTTGAGCACCAATCTCTTCTACCAATACCCCATCCCCCTCTAACAGTAGTCAGGAGACTATTCTCTGTGCCATAAGTAACCTCTTCTAAGTAATAGGAGAGGAACAAGACAAGAGAAATGTGTGGTCTAGGGTATAGCTGGAGAACATCTGCAGGCTACAACCCGCCTGACAGCTAGCATCATAACAATGAGCAACTCGCTTTAGCAATACTGGAACGCACGCGCGCGCACACACACACACACACAAAACATTCACGCTAGAGCACAACTGGAATAAGAAGAATGCAGAGCTGCGGGCTAGAGATTAAAACAGAAATTGCACTTTTTTTTGTGCTTCAACAACTGTTGCTGTTCTCCCGCTGTCTACTTTAAAAAACTGTCTGAACACGTTTCTCCAGACTGACAGGCGACTTCATCTGAGGGATGGGCCGGTATGTTCCCAGCATCACGGACAGCAAATAAGATGTTTACTAAGTCAGAAATTGGCTACCTGCTGCAGAGCTGTCATCTTCAGATCTCTCTCTCTGCAAATGTGTATTTTCTGCCCATAGGGTGCAGACCACGATTCTGTTATTACTGTACAACAGGCCAGAAACAGGCTGGCCGCCTACACACAGCCTATTTTAAAAAGATCATTCATTTTAATGAAACAAAATTTCATTTCATCACCCCGTCTTTTTTGAAGGTGCTTGGTTTGCAGACATTGTATGAAGCCAGCTGTTTGCCTGTCCTCTGCTATTCCCATTTATTTAATTGTCTGGTAATAATAAAACATGTTATGTTGTAATTGTTCTTTTTTTTTTTTATCTTAATCCCATTATAACCCTTCAAATCACATATTAGATCACGTTTTACAAGCAGAAACAAATGCTAGCTAGTGTTTCTATTTAGAATGCGGGAAATCTCATCCTCAGTGTTTATTGAAGAAGAAATAATACAGCAATTAAAATCAGTAGCGTGATAACTGACACCCAATCAATTAATAACATTTGAATATGACATTGCATCGCACTATTATAGATCAAATTTAAAACAATGTCATTACGCATAACCGGATCAGAGTACAAAATCCACCAATATATTTCCTAATGGCATTAGTGAATACTAAACCAAAGTTAAGACATTCACATTTAATACAATTCCACGACACAAAGTGTCATGTGATAACGCATATGCTTTAAAAAGGCACATCATGTGTTACAAAACACAACATCTTAAGCCCAAAGCAAACAACTATGCATGTTTGGTTAATATATTTTACTCTACAAATTAATAAACTTGGCTGCATTTTCTTTTCTTGCCCAGAGGTGGGTGTGTTGCAACACGCAACATGCATAAATTCCTACAGTAGTATTTACATGCCTATAAACTAGTTTATGAGAATATGAACTGCTGAATGATCAGAAAGGTGCTCTACTGCTTTTATAGACAGTCATACACAAAAACAGGTACCTCATTGTGGACCAAACAAACAAATAAACAGTAATTGGTGCAGTTAATGTGTGTATAGAGAAGTTGTATAGCCTTTGGTGCAACATCAATTTACCTGCAACTAAATCTTTGAAGGGCGTCTTCCCATTTCAGCAGGTCATCTTTCTGAATGGTCCTTTTATAGAGGTGGGGAAAAGGAGTCTTGACATAACAGCAATATTTGTATGGATATTTCAGTGTCTTATCACGGTGTTACGACAATGTACTGTAAGATACAAATGGCAGTTCTGTCGTGTCGTCTTGGGTAAGACCTAAGACCGAACGAAGATTAGGTCACGGAACACTAAACGAATTTGGATAGTCAAATCCAAGTCGCAGGAGACCTCCCCACAGATGTCACAGGGCAGTAGCCTACAACACAGCTGTCACTGGCCAAAATAGACAGCCTAGCTAAGCTATTGTTAGCTAATCTGGGTGGAAACTCATCCAAAAGGCAGACAAGAAGACGCCAGTCAAATTCGCTTTCGTCAATAAATATTCAAATTTTAACCTGGACGTAACATCGTTTCAGATTATTCAAATTGTTTATCGTAATAGTATATCATTTAGTATATCATTTAGCTTTTAACGGTGATTCGCATCCATGACTGCAGTGCAGACATAGTGCCAGACGGCTAACTACCGCTAGCCAGTGTACGGTACGGTACAACTTGCTAGTTGAACACCACCAGTGCCTGTCTGTCACGAGGTTGATTTCGCATATAAAGGTTGATGTCGAAAACTACTCTATCTGCCTTTTACATACAATTATGATATTATCGCAGACGGATGTGCTTGTTCTTACCTGCCACTGTTGCTATGTTCTGTTGTTTATGAAGGTAGCGTAGACGACGACTTTGGCTTTGGGAGCACTACCACTTCCGAATCACAAAGGAAACTTTAACCGGAAAACCCCTCTCCGCTTGCTCTCTACCTCTCACTTCCTTGGCAACTCCTTGACAACAATCTTATATTCTTCAACTTATGTATTTAAAGTTGTGTGAATACGTGTCTGCAGTGTCTATCAGATAAATAATAGATGAACACATGTTGTTTCAGTAGGCTAGTAGAAAATATATAAATTCAGAGGACAGAATAGAACCGTATAATGGTCTCTGCTGCCATCTGTTGTTCAATTACCTTGTCAGTGGCATTATGTTTAGGCCTACTTTTTGACATTATAAAGTGCTACCGTAGGCCATATTTAACTAATCGTCTGGTACTCACTAATTAATATGAGCTCACAGCCCAGTATATTTATAGACTACAAATAGCCTCTGAACTGCAGCCAGGGCCACCCTGGCTGTTGCTGATTGTAAAATATAAAACATTTGTCTACATTTAGGCCTAACTAGGAAAATATGTAGATTAGGCCTATTGTAATTTATATAATTAGAATTAATGCAATGGGGGTTCTTGCTTTACCTTTAGTCTGAAATACAACAACCAAATATGCCTAAATAGTCGAACTAATTAATATGTGTAGCCTATTTGAATATATTTTATAGACGTGTTTGGGACAGAATCCAGACTGAAATAGTTTTAGGTTATTGGAATTTAACTGAGATAAGTTGAGAGGCCACCACCCTCTCAAGTGTTTTGGAGAGGATAGGAAGGTTGGAGATGGCCAAAAGTTGTTCAAGTCATTGGGGTCAGCATTCTTTTTTTTAAGTGTGGAGGTAACACAACAATGTTCACTGTTCAGGGCTACATTTTATTTATATATGCTACATTTAATACATTTAATATGTGACATTTTAAATTCATCATGGAATATGCTTTAATGTCATTGTTCTCTGAAACAATAATAGACATGAATTGTTGTAATGTATATGACAATAACACTGCTATATCATGGATATGTAGGTTTGTTGATAAGCCAATTTGAACTTGGTCAAAACAAAATCACAGGCTATTTCATAGAAGTGTTACACAATAAGCACTATTCATTACAAACGCATTGCCAAGGCTAGGATATTGTTGTGAGATGGATACGATCTGTAGTAGTACTGCGGTCTACTTCTGCTATATAATGTAATTGCTAATAGTTACCAAAAGGTGGTGGTATAGGTGTAACAATGTGCAATTTAACTAGTCATGAATTCAGTCACACTGTTTGTAGGGATTCTTTATTGTACATTTCCATATACTTTAAAAGATGTACACCCAAATTCACAAGTAAGCTACTAATAGTAACAGTATTACAATACTATTTTATCAGCATTTATATTATGTATAATTAGCAAACAGCAGTTGAACATATGAACATAACCTGTCATCTAACTACCCTATTGACAATATTTAAATTTTCTAGTCAAGTCAAAAGCAATTTGGCACAGATTCCTATGGTTCGGCCTAGTTAGACAAATTCACTCCAGGCCCATTTGTGTTGTATGTATAGCCTCTGTTTGCGCGAGAGGAAATGCATATCACAACTCAACAGTGGTTGCTTCTGCCAAGCCAAGAGGTTTTAGCTCTATTCTACTAATGTTAACTTTCCTACAGTATGTGCATGAAATACAAGCATGCATAATGTTATTGACTCTGAACAATCTGTCTGTTGCACTGCATTACAATTCATATTATTGATATAATGTAATTTATTGTAATAAAGTATATTATTATCTCCTGATCTTAGAACAGAGTAAAAGTATAATCAGTTATGAGTATGTCCTGGTGTAACACAAAAACATAGAAACATTTACATTTGCCACAATCCCTGCATAAACATAACATACTGTATATTACATATTATTTAATATTACACTGGTGAGATGTAATAATTCATAATACTTTTGAGTTAACTTTCTTTACACAATTATACATTTGGCTTTAACATCACAGGCTTTTGGGATTTTAAAAAGAATAGCTTTATAGCGTACCGGTAACTTTGAGAATTAAAATATTTACAGCAGATACATTCTCAGAATATTGCACATGAGCTGGTCATAAATTACAATGAACACAAACAATGATACATATTGTGTTTGTGTATGTGCAGTCTGTTATGTATATATCCAGGTATCTGTATATGACTGTGCGTGTTTGTGTCCATGTACAGTAAGTAAGCATGTGTACATTTGTGTAAATAAGGTATAATATTCACAGTTGCATAAGGACGGTGGATTGGGACAGTTGATTGGAATGTCGAACACTGCACGCAAACACAATAGATACTTGTGCACACCCCTCAGAGACAAACACACACACACAGGCTGATCTATGCGTGGCAGCAGCCAGCGGTTCTCATCTCTCTGTCAACATATTCCTGCAGCTGGAACTTTGGTTCATCAGACTCCTTCATGGTTCTGTGTTTTAACTCTCTGAAGGAAAGAGAGAGAGAGAGAGAGAGAGAGAGAGAAAGAGAGAGAGAGAGAGAGAGAGAGAGAGAGAGAGAGTTTGACACAGGATGGGTTGATGGACAGACAAGAGAGAATGATGGAGAATAGGAAGGTTAGATAAGATTGAAGACAGATGACAATAACAGGTTATATCACACATCAGAATATATCAAGCACAATGTTTTGGACTAGGCTATCATGCAAGTCAGGTATGTGGCCATACAAAAGTAAATGAAACACTGTCCTACATAACAAATCTGTATCACCACACAGTGATCACACAGTGAATCAATACAATTCAATGGACACCATCATACAACACTGCTCAGTCAATTATAACTGTGATTATATTGTACTACTGTACCATGAAATTCAATCCATTTTAGCTGTGACTATAGTGTAATACTATGCAATCCATTGTGTGATTATACTGCAATACAATGCATTATAGCTGTGATTATACTGTAATACAATGCAATCCATTATAGCTGTGATTATACTGTAATACAATGCAATCCATTATAGCTGTGATTATACTGTAACCCTGCACTCACAATGTCAGCCACAGTCAGCTACAAAGCGACAGATCTTCATTAATTTCAATGAGCGCCGGGCGACTATGGGCGACAGTGAGCGACAAAGCGGCCAGCGACTTAGAGACTTGAAAAATTGACCAACATCGAACTTTATTAAAATGTTCAGTGACGCGGTGTAGCGACTAAACAATCAGAGAGTATATGTGTGTTGGCGACGCCCCTCCCTCTTCTTGGCGATAGAAAATTGAGGAGAAAATGTGTGCTTGTTCATTTACCGGGACACATGTTTATACGATTATCTACAATCTATGTAGTTTGTTCATGAGTTTGTTTAGCTCACGCATGTACCAAGGCAGACACATTAGCGTACCTCTTTGAGTGACAGGGCAGACACACCCATACGGCGACAGAGCAAACATGCCCACCAGACCGAAAGGCTACAAATCGGCCTGGCTGCAACCAGCTACGAAATCGCTGGTAGTGTGAGTGCAGGTTAAAACAATGCAATGCAATCCATTATAACTTTGATTATGCCAAGTTTAAAAGCTCTGTAGGCAATACACACATACATATATGTGTACATACATACATACATACATACAGTATATACTGTATATCCGCTATGTCCGCTGAATAGGCATATTAACAATAATTAATTATATATTTCAAATTTCATTGATGAGAAATTATAATGCTTTGTTTTGGTGCATAAACTGCTTTGTTGACTCACCTGGCCACAGCAGTGAAGGCCAACTCCACGTTCAAACCAGATTTAGCACTTGTCTCCATGAAGGGAACATCAAACTCCTGCACAGGCAAATACATTGTTCAGCATATAAACTGCATGTTATTCTGTGAGTGTGTGTATGTGTGCATACAGTATATTGTGTTTGTATGTGTGTAGGTGTGTGTTTGTGTGTATGTGTGTATGTGTGTAGTATAAATACAGATTGACCAAATATAATCATGACAGTAAATTAGTATACAGTAGGGCGCTATACTGCAATCTTCCTGACTTTTAAGCACATGGTTAGCCCCCCTATACTGTATTTACTGTACAAATCAGTTATACATGGTTACTTTACCAGTTTCTAAAAACTAATTTACTTTAAGATATAATGGATTAATAGAGCAAATGTATTTAGCAAATAGATATTAAAAACCTTTGTGATTTTGATGTGTTTATGTTCGCGTGTGTGTGTGTGTGTCTATGTGTCTACCTAGACAGTAACAATAGCATCTGCCTCTCATCTCTCTCATCATGCTGCTACAAGCCTCTCAAAGTTCATCTGAGCGAAGTGGGCTGGAAAATTGAGTTAGCCAGCTTACATCATTTATTCCAAATAATAACAACATGTGCCTCCCTGAATACATAATGACACACAAAAATCAGCAGCCGGTTAAACTGTGAGAGTACAGCCAGGTGTTTCCACCTGGCTGTAATGGTGGACTGTATATAAATGTGTGGCTGTGTACTGTACAATATATACAGTAGTACAGAATGTGTGTGCATATATATATATATATATATATATATATACACACACACATACACACACACAATGGCATAACAAGGCAACAACAAGCCCCGATTCAGAGCGGTGAATGTGGGCCCTTAACAATAATAGCCTATTTTGAAGCAAGCCGTTTATAAATGCAACCCAATTTAAACGGCAAAAGCTAAATGTGCTGCACTAGCCTACTGATTCCAAATATCTATAAGCATTTTAGGAGATCATCTCCAAAGTCAAACTTCAACAATGAAAACTGACGTTGACAGATTAAGCACCAAAACAGATTAAGATTACATTTTAATATGCGTCATTTTGGAATCACTTGCTAAAATGTACAGGCCACATACATGTGACGTATTTTTGGTAGCTTTTAATTTTCGGCTGCCTCTTTAATTATATGTTTCTTATGTCCGATTATAGGTCTCAAAATCGATTAATTGCTGCATTTCCCGCTCTATTGAAATTTATCAGGCTACTAGTAAAATAATTTTGCTATGCATATCATCATCATATGCAAGAATTCCACTGGCCAACTCCACACATTTTAACATCAAATCGACCATAAATCGTTACTATATCGAAATGTATAAAGAACGTGACTATGAGGCAAGATAACTTATGAGTGCTTTATGCATAGCAGATTTTGTAAACACAATCAAGACAGACACCATTCCAGTAAATGCCTGTATATCGAGCACTATATATATATCTACAGGCAGCTGGCTTTTAAACAGTAATGGTGGTTATCAGGAGCTTGACCAGGGCCCAGCTGATTGTTAATAAGGGCTCGCGTGCACTGACGCCAGGCCCCAATGCGGTTGCATTGTTTGCATTATTGCTAGTTACGTCCTTGTATATATACAGTATATAAATTAACTTTACAGTAAGTAACCCTGTGTGTGTGTGTGTGTGTGTGTATGTGCGTGTCAGTCAACACGCCACAAGCTTACCTTGGCCAATTTCTCTCCTTCCTCTTTCTTCACTGCTCTGTCATGTGTGGAATCAGCCTACAACAGATTGGACACACCGCATTGCCTTACAGCCTTTTCCCTTTCCTCTCCAGCCAGCCCCGTGTGTGTGTGTGTGTGTGTGTGCGTGCGTGTGTGTGTTTATCAGGCAGTGTGCATGCAAGAACACAAGACAGTGAGTGGGAGAGAGAGTTGGTGTTACACACAGTAAATGTTGTGAGCTGCATTCAAAAGTCTTCCAGCTGCGTCTCAGTGAGTTGACAGTCCGCTCTCCCCCGCCGGACATTGGCTTTCCTTTCTCTTCCGTCTGTCGCCTCTACAACACCCTCCTATTCCCCATCTCTATTCCACTCCTCCAGTCTATATATATCTAGCCTTCTGTTCATCAGTCTCACATCTACAGTCTGTGTGAATATCCATCCATCCAGATTATGCTTTCGCTCTATACTATCTATCATCCCTCCGTCCATCCGCCGTACAGTACCAACTCACCTTGTTCCCCAGCAACATGACCACAACATCCTGCTGGGCATACTCATGGATCTCTGTCAGCCACGCCTGGAGATGTTTGGTGGGGGTTAATTAGGGTGGGGGGAGACAGGAACATGCATGGTGGAAATGAGAGAGAGAGAGAGAGAGAGGGAGAGAGAGAGAGGGAGAAGGAGAGAGAGAGAGGGAGAAGGAGAGAGAGAAGGAGAGGGGGAGTTGCGGAGGGAGGGAGTGCAGGGGGACAAATATGAAGGGAGGGGACAGACGAGTGTGTTGGGAGAAGCAAAACAGAGAAGGAGACAGACAAACTAGATTTAGTACATTTACGTTTTCCATTTTCTTCCCCTTCCTTTTAAGCTGTTGTCTTCCCATTGTAGCACAGTGTGGCCTGGTTAAACAACATCATGGGCAGGAGAACACATGTTAGCACACATTACAACCAGAACAAACATGGACCACCAGCAATATCAGATCATAATAATAATAATAATAATAATATATGAGTCAGTTAAACTGTATGACCAACATTTTAATAATTGCTACTGCCCTGTATATTGTGAAGTTATGCTGTCATTACAGCAAATAATAAAACTTATTGATCCATAGAATGTCTCTTTTTATGTTTCTAATTAGCCAAGTTTAATATAGAACATAATTTAAACGTATGGTCCATTCCATTATGTTAACTTTTATGGATATTTGTCTCTACCGTTCTACAGCGACACACACCAACTATTAGGCTATTAGTACAGTTTATAAATATCATTATTATTTCCATAATAATGCCCCTGGTGTTATAACACAATGAGGGAGGGTCAAAATGCATTGTAAAACAGTAATGGTTTATAGATAAACAACAACGTAGGTATAGGCTACATTAATATAGTACTACAAACCAAAAGTACAGCACGATTCAATATGCTGTAATGCATGCTTTTATTTTCCATCATGTCACAGTAAGCCATTACAGTGGTTGTCATAGTGATGAGAACCTGGAGTTTGCCAGTAAAGAAGGTGAATGTGCAGTATCAATACTCTGTATAAATGGAATGGTAAAACGTGTTTGGGTCAGTGGAGTGGTGACGACTGGTCACTTTATGCTGAGGGATGCCCACGCGACTCTCCTCATAGAGAACAACAACAAGAGAACAAAGGTGAAAGTAATTATGGCGGATTATGGGAAGGCGGGGGCACTGAAGGCCACCAGACTAAGACAGAGGTGTTTGGGGTTGCTGAAACCTTTTTGGGTTGTATGACACTTTCATATATAAACAGATATACTGTATATTTGCCCCTCTAATAGCAATGTAAACAAATACTTTCATTCCCATTCCAGAGTTCAATACAGGCGCAGCTGTCTCAACCAACAGCAAACATATATAGGTAGATAGGATTTACTGTAGCAAAACCAACCATTGCTGCAGTGTGATACCAAAACTGCTCGTGTGTGTAGGTGTGTGTGTGTGTGTGTGTGTGTGTGTGTGTGTGTGTGTGTGTGTGTGTGTGTGTGTGTCTAGCCTATGGACTACAAACAAGGAACTGTGGGTTCTGTGTGGGTCACATCCTGCACTGCCCACGTTCTACTACAACATGCATTTTGCATCAGTCCACCAAGACTCACAACATATTTCTTACGTAGTGTACAGTGTGGAAGGGGATGGGGGCTATGGTCTATGGATAATCTTTCACCATTCTGGTGCTCTCTCCTTTCTCCCATAATTTTTCTCTCTTTATTCAGTGTTTTCCACAACATGAATAACCGTCAGATTAGAGATAATCCTAGCAGGCCTGTATTCTCTATATACTGCGTCTGGCAGGAGTGATACACAGATATACATGTTTTTACTCAGATATCTGCCCATTGCCACTGACCTGGCAGTTATTTCTAGCTTGTCATGACCCAATATAACTAATCATATAATATAATAATCATCACTAATTATTCTTGTGTAAAACGTATCTTCTACTTCAGTGGTTCTGTGGGACCCCCCCACAGAGTTCACAAGGTGAAGGTGCTATATTATAAGTACAAGTGTTTGTAAGACATTTATGTAGGAAAATAAGTGGGTCTGATGGTGCAGTGGGTCACAATTCCAAAAAGTAGAAAATGTTTCTACTTTTTAGAATTGTGAAAGGCAAAGCAATTAAGCTGCATGTACAGGAACGGTTTTCAGGCCCTGCCTAACTGCCTCAACATTTATTATTGAATTTCAACAAATATGTTGAAATTCTGTCAAGAAACAGCCTTAGAGAGCTCCTTCTCTTTTCATTTGTTGAAGGCTTTTATCTAAAACATTGTAATGCATGTCCTTACACAACAATCATAAAAGTTTTATTATTAGACAAGCTTCAAAGAAATTCACATAATAAATTATATACATGTTTATAATTATGTAAATGTTTTTCATAAGATTAGCAGTGGGGAATGTCAAAAACGTGTATAGATTACATTTAGTATAAAAAGTGTATATTACATTAACAGAAAAGTGTAAGGATGAAAAATCAATAAGTAAAATGTGTTTGTCATAATGTCATGTCCAAAATTGCTTTTGAAATGGACAAATGGCTTTACGCAACCAGGTGTTTATCTCAACACTATAGGGTGGTACCACTGCATATTGTTATGTTAATGGTTGTTGGAGTGTGAGAACTGAGCGCTTGATGGTTTCAGAACCTCTGTTTGAGGAAGCTGTGGTTGGGATGGAGCTGGGTGGGTCACTGGATGGAGCAAGAGAGAGAGAGAGAGAGTGAGAGCGAGAGAGAGAGAGAGAGAGAGAGAGAGAGAGAGAGAGACATACATAGTGGGAGTTTGTGTGTGAAATACACTGATCAAAAGCAGGCTGGATGTGACCAATACAGGTGCATCATATTATGGTGTCTAGCAGAACCCAGGTACAGTAATATTTATAATTTATTAAGTTATGGAGACATGATGTAAAAACATGCATGTTTCTGAGTTTATTTTATGTCAGTGTATAGGTACTGTAGAATACGGTATATCTGTCAAAAACTGAAACTGTATGTGGTGTAAAACATGTTTATGTAGGGTATGTAGTATCATAATATAATGTCCAAGTGATCGGCATCTTAAAAGGGAAACTGCTTGCCATAACCATAGGACGTATATGCTTTCCCATGCTGGCTCCAACCATAATAACATTACAACTACATTGTTCTGGTCTCTTACTCCAAGAGGGCATGGCCCTCCCACACCGGTGGTGTGGCTTTGTTGTGTTATAAACATATACATAAACAATGAGCTGAGGTGGAAATTTGGCATTACGTGCGAGTCCCATTGAAAACATCAATTCATAACACTTATAATATTGCCGACCAATGTACAGAGCAGAACAAGTAGTGAAGCAATGATGGGTGGCTTCTGTTCCTCTTTTCTCTTGCCCTGACACAGCCTATTTTTCACTTCTCCTCCCCAGAGAGTTTATTATCATACTGCCAAGACCACAACTGACACAAGATCCAGATCCATTTAATGCTAAAGCTATCCCTGCTAGCAAGATGACAAGCGCTACTGATGCGAGCAATACCAACTGTATCCCCGCCATGAAGAGCGGTAAGCCTGCCAGAGCTAGCTGCTCTGGTGCTAACTATGCAGGCTCTAGGGCAGACAGCCAGGGGAGGGTGGAGCTACGAAAGCAGTTCAGAGTTCGTTCCTTCTCAACAATCTCAGTCTCCAGCCTGGCCACACCCACTAGTCGGCATAGCAACCCTTGCTGGCGACGGTCAGCTGACCTAAGCGGGGGCGGGGCTTCTCCCGTCATTGTTGTAAAGAAGAACATGGTGAGGCCGGAGCCACCTGAGCGCGGGGACTCACTTCCATTGCGCTGTCCATCCAAACGCCACTCCTGCCCACACGCTGGGTTCCCCAGCCCCCTGCGCCAGCCTGGGTGCCCCCCTCCTGTGTCCCCTACATGCACACAGACCTGGGTGATCACTGGCCCCTCTCCCCTGGGCTGCAGGATGCGCCCCAAGCTCAGCTCTGACTCCAGCAGAGCACGCACAGCCAGGTTGTCTCTGCAGCTCCCCCTTTCTGTCACCGTCCCCTACGTCGCTCCCGGGCCGGCTGCCAACACTGACCGCGCCCCCAAACTCAAGCAGCACTGTCGACGCCACTCAGAAACCTCAGCCTTTCTGACGCGTGCCGTAACACACGCCGTAACGCAAGAGGAGCTCGGGGCTGTGAAGCTCCACCCAACCGGCCTTTTAGACGATGTTTTCGGGGAAGCAGCAGATGAGGAAGAGACTAAAGAGGGAAAAAAGGCAACATTTCCACAGATAAAAACACCGCCGCTAGTTCCCGCCAAATCCACCTGGTCAAAATGGCTGGCACGGCTTATTGCAGAGTCCTTGAGGCTCTCAGGCTCCCCTGGTCTAGCTCCTGAGATACTACCTGCAAAGCAGGAGGAGATTTACACGAAGGTGAGAAAGCCAAAAGATCAGCATTCCTACAAGCCTGCCGACCATAGCAATGGAAAAACTGTTGGTAAGCACTGCACCAACATTTTTAATTTGCAGATTTGTACTGTACACTAAACTTAATAGTAACACTTTGCATTTAAACCGCAAAATACTAACCAACCAAATGAGAATAAAGACTGCATTCCTAATATGTGCTTTTCCGTTGGTCATTTGTTGGTGGTGCCAAGTCTTAATAACTGTCTACCGGTATTGTGTTGCAGCAGAGATTCATCAGATTACTCGTGAGGAAAGATAAATGTGCATTTTTCATTCCGGAGAAGACTACTAAACTGAAGTGATCCTGCCTACGACCTTTGAACTCTTCAAGGTCATAAGAATAACAAGGCCAATAACGTATTTGAGTAATGACTAATTAATTTCTTTCTGTTCCTTTCAGTTTTCATTTGACTGGTTTACTAGGGAATTTGTAAAATAGTCAAATATCTAGATGATTATTTTATACAATAAAAATGCAATGCAAAATGGTGAGCTAATAATTAAATAATAAATATAATATGAATTGATTGCCAGGATGTTATGTTTAATATAAAATTGTTTGCCATTGCGCCATACAAGTTGTGTTCCTAAATAGTCTAATAATAAAAAAAAAATGTTTTAGACAACTTGGATTTACAATAATTGTCTACTGTATACATCTTTTTGACTGATTGGGATGTTTTAATTTTTTATACATTAATGGTTAAACCAAGCAACATGGCTTTTCTTGGTTGATTTAAGGTAATGTATTATTCAATATGTATCATTATGCAATTGAAAAAACTAAGTAAACAATTCAATACAGCACTTCATTGATTTCTCCTTGCCTAGACATCATCTGTCAGTGAAATGCTCAGCCCCTGGCTGCATCAGAAAGTATTTTTTGCTTAGAAACTTTGCTAACTGAGTGAGTGATCCAGAATGATCTAAGTCACAGCTGTTAAAATGACATTCTTACTAAGGGAAGGTGCTTCAATGCTTTCTTTCTTACGTCCTGTAGCATAGGGTACACTGGATCATCCTTTATGAAATGAAAGGAGATAACGCCGTCCTACAATTCCTTGGGATGCATCATTAGGCCATTCACAAAAAGAAACAGCTCACATAGCTTACATGATTATTTTCATACAATAAAACAAATTCGTATTCATGTCTAAAAATGTTTAAGCTGTTTTCTTTCCAGCTCGCAATGCTGAATTTTACTGAGCTCTATGAAATATTGACGACACTTGCCCCCTTTCCCAGAGACCCTTGGTTTTTGTGTGTGGGCCATGCTGAATTTAAGTATAAAATTAGTATTTTCAATTTAATGGTGGCCCTATTAGTTTCAGCGTGTCAGGAAACAGTAAATATTATATTTATTGTATAGCAATTGTGATATTGATGACACCATTACAGAAACAACTTTGTTTTTACTGCAAATGTAAATGACCCACCATCATTTACATGGATGTGTTTTTCCTAAGCACTACTTGCCAGTATATTGCTTCATATAACAATTGTGCCTTTTTTGGTGTTATATAGATGGGAAAAGACTTCCCCAAATCATTAGATCAGTGTCTAACACAAACCTGAACAAAAACAAACAAATCCTGGTCCTGGGGACCCCCTGCCCTGCATGTTGTAGATGTCTCACTGCTCCAACCATAGAACTATGTAGGCTCCAACACGCCTGACTCAAATGAATGGGTCGTTATCATAGATTGATAACTTGAAGATTCATGTGTGTCAGCTGTGTTGGTTGGAGCATGGATACATCTGCAACATGCAGTGAGTTTAGGAACATTGTAGTTTCACCACAGCAGACCCACATAATTATGTATCCTAGTGTAGTGGAGTCAGTTTCTTTCAGCACCTCTGTTGTCTTATTCCTACCTTTCCTTGACCTGTTGACATTTTCACTCTGGGTCAAGGAAAAGCGATAGGAAAGAACACAGGACTATGATGTAATCATCGGATGCAGCCCCAGCCTCTGTGTAAGTCTATTTAGATTTTTGCCCATGCCCAAATTAATTCTGACCAATTAGGGACTCTTTTCACCGATAGATCAGGGGATCAGACTAAGAATGGTTCAGAAGACCCCCATGAAAAAATCAATAAGAGAAGGAGTTACCCTGCCCGGAGGAAGCCCGG
>JAODUH010013856.1:0-54531 GCA_027564835.1 Typhlichthys subterraneus | reverse complement strand
GTCACATGAAAAGATATGCTCACATATTTGCAAATATGTGAGGGGTGTACTCACTTTTGTGAGATACTGTATATCTATAATTGGAAATGACAGAGCAGCACATGAGCTGTAATCGCTAATTATTAGGCCTGTATAATGAGGCAGGTGCAGGTACAATGAGACGGCCAGCAATGTGTAAAACAGTAACATGCTCTATACCAGAAAATGTTTAAGCTGTTTTCTTTTCGGCTTGCGGAACGTTGCTGAGCAAATTAAATATTGTAGCAAACACCTCTTGCTGTCTCAAAAGGCTTGATGGCACTATGGCCCCCTTCCCCTGAGTTCAGTTTTCTGTTTGTGATTCATGCAGTATTTAAGAATGACATTTGTATTTACATTTTAATGTTGGCCTGGTTATCTCCACTGTGCTGGGGAACAGTAACTATTTTTTTATTTTTCAGTAATTGTGATATTTTTAGGACACCATGACAGAAAGTATCACATTAAATTACTCAATTTATTTATTATGAAGTGAAAGCAGGACCACACAATACATGAAGTAAACATTAGGTATCACTGCATCAGAGTGTAAGTGGTCCTTGATAGAGACTTGATGTTTCCTACTGTTATTAATCAAAGACAACAAGCTGCTTTGGACTTAACCACCTTGTTGAAACTGGTACAACCCCAACCCGCCCTTCATGCATGTGAATTCATCCATTAGTGTGCTGTGGGTTTCTATTCTATTCTTTCATTCAATGTCAGTCAATAACACACATCACTAGGAAAAATGTCACATTGGAAGCCTGTGCATTTTCTGTTTTCAATGTTTTTCTAAACAAGTGTCTGCTCGCTGTATATTAAGGAAGGTAGGAAGAAGGACAATAGACAATATCTGAATGCACATTAGCCAAAACTCAGAAGTTTTAATGAATTGAATGGCTCCATGAGATTTTTTCTTCTTATTGGGCCAACATTTTGATTAATGGAATGAAAAGCTACATGTAAACAAGGCTAGGTTTAAACATGGTTGGAGTCGGGTGCTGATGAAAATGGATTCTTTATTGAGTTTTGGAATGATTCATCTCCACTCTCCTATATTTTACTGTGGGTTAGGCTGGCCTGAAAGCACGGGGTTTGATTGTCATGAAACTTGATGCTGGGCTCTGGCACGCTTGGTATGACGTTCAACAGCAATTTGATACCTCAAATAGATTTTGAGACATTTAGGAACGTATTGATTCCTCTCTAATAGATTTACATGGAAGGAATGTTCAGAAATGCTCAAAAGGGACTTCTGTCAGCTGCATTGTGACACAATCATCTGTCATATTAATGAATAATTATGTTTTTAAGATTGCTATTTCAAGCACAAATGTTCATAGTGGGACTGAATCCGGAGGAATTGAAGAATTGAAAGTAAGATTATTAATAGCTTTAAAAAACAAAATGTATTATTCTGAAAACACCTTTATGAAAGTCAAACTTATTGGAAGCGTTCTCTCTGAATTAAGTTGCTGTGAGAGGGATATTGTGATGTTGTGAAGTGGAGGTACTTTTGGGTAGCATCCTAACATGTCTACAATGGTTTTGTTCCCTCCTCCCTAAAGCCCCCTCCATCACCCCAACTTATACGGCACATCCCCCATCCGTACAGCGATCTCCCCTACAGTACTATGCTGCAACCTCCAGCAGAACACACCTGTCCTCTGAGTTTTTTAGTTGACAAGCCTCCTTTTCATTTGCGTTACTTTGACTCTCCAGACGACCCTTATCTCCCGCCCCGCCCTCAGTGTGTTCCATCACTTTGGGTTGTTCCGTTTTACACTTGAGTTCTCACTTTAACATGTCTTTTATTTAACCTTCTAACCCTTCCCCAACCGACCCACCCCCCCCCCCCCCCCCCCCCCCACTCCACCCTCCAGTTTAGAGACCGCCAAATCCACCGCCCAGCCCTCCTCCATGCCGTCTCCCGTTGACCTGACCATGAGCTTCACCCAGCCTGCCCCCCCCTCCGCCCCCCCCTCTTCCTCCTCTTCCACCTCCTCCCCCCTGGCAGCGATGGGCGCCGCCGCGTTGCCCCACGCTCCCATCCTGGGCGGCCCCTACGCCCTCCCCCTCTCCGGGCTCCTGGGGGTCAAATCCATCCCCTACCTGGCACTCTCCACCACACCCACCTCCGCAGCCCAGATGATGCCCGCCATGGCGGCGGGCATCCACATGCCGGCCCACGCGGCCGCGGCTGCCGCCCTGGCGTCCTACACGGCCAAGATCTCGTCCTCGGCCAACGGGATGAAGAAGCCGGAGAGGCAGAAGTTTGCGCCGTACTGATAGGAGGCGGGTGAAAAGAGGCGGAGCATCCGAGGTAGCTAAAGGAAGGAGGCTAGCTTTGTGGCATGGGCAGGGTTTTGTGCCTCTGATTTCCTCACTGTTGCTATTAGTGCATTCTCTGTCCCATCGCTCTTAATCTCTCTCTCTCTCTCTCTGTCTCTCTCTCTCTCTCTCTCTGTCTCTCTCTCTCTCTCTCTCTCTCTCTCTCTGTCTCTCTGTTCTCGGCTGAGGAAACGCTAAGGCAGGGTGGCGACACCAGACGTCATCCGCTTCTCAAACCTCCAATTTAGTGTCTTTCAATCCAGCTGAAAGTCAGTCGTAAACATTAGTGCATTCTGTACCTTCCTTTACTGAAGCTCTGCCCTGATAGGTCGACAGCCAGGATTGGTAGATGTCGGTAACTATGATGACACTGTTGATTTACGTTATCGGGCCAGAAAAGCCTCTAAAAGCCATAGAGACAATTCAGCTTTCTCTCTGCGTGTTTCTCTATACCCTCAATTCTATTGCATACAATACTCTCGTATTTATTGACTAATATGAAAAATTCCCTCAGAAAGTTTATATCACTGGTCACTAACAATAAGCTGAATGACTCAGCTTTTAGATAATGATGTATACTTCCTGTGTTTGGCCACTTCCTGTATACAACTTGCTTTCTTCCTGTTCTTTTTTTGTTTTTGTTTTTTTTTATGAGAAAATGTGGGCAGTTTTTACATATTTTTGTTCGCATTTATTTGAAATGTTGTATTTAAATTATTATTTTTTAACTTATTAAGTATTACGTTAACTGTTTTTTTGTGTCTCACATGGCTGCAGGTAATTACTCACAAATAGAATATTCTCTTGTTATGTGCTGAAGTCTACTTTGGCTCAGTAACAAGAAAATAAATAACTTTCCATCCACATATGTGGTATTTGTTTCTAATAAATGATCCCTGTAGAATAATGATGATATTGAGTTGTTTTAGTTACATAGATTTATAGTGCTTTTCAGATATCACTGTTCACAGAACTAGAGTATAATAAAACACTTTGTGTTCCATATCAGTTATCAGTATATTATTTTGCAATGTATATGTGTGCATTAGCACACAACTGTAATACAGGTATATTGGTCGTAGTGAAAACGTTTGAGAACCACTGTGGGAGACTGGTGTTTGTTTTAATCAAGCCCCTTCACCATTCACATGCCACTGAGCTGAAGGGGTTCAAACGTCCCAATTGGAACATCATTGATTTACTAAAGGCAACCCCAACCTGGCAAACCTTTATTCATATTTTGAAATTCAAGAAAGGCTCTATACAGACTGACACTTAATAAAGCGTTACATCTTCCAGCTCTGTCCGTTATGACTTCTGCTGCTTATTAAATTATATGCATGTTATACAATTAGGCTGGACACTGGCATAACACATTAATTGAGATATGTAAAAGAGGAATGCTCAGTGTTCTGCATATTCTAGTTCTGTGGCAGATTCTTTCCTCTGTATGAAAACAGGCAGAGAATCAGCTCTGTGTCGTTACCTGCCAGTTGTCATGATTGAATACTGCATGTGTGCTTAGCTTCACTAACACACTAATCTACATGTATATAGCCAACACACACACACTATACAAATAGTATGAATGCAGCTCATGCACACATACACACATGCAAATTACATTTTCAGACACAACCAAATATATATATATATATATATATGTTGTGATCTTATATACAGTAACTCAGGACACACTCAAACAAGCATACATTTTAGTTATAACAAATAATTTAACATACTGACTCATGTTTTCTAGAATCCATACTAAATGGCTCAATAAGATATATTTGCTGCGCAGGCCTTTGGTCTTTGCACTACCTTTTCTTCACAAAACGCAATACTAACCACATAAAACCATAAACACAGTCCAGAGCAACGGCGGCAGGCAAACGTGTGTGTTAAGACAAAAAATAACATTGTGTACTGTATCTCAATGGTTTGTTGATGCATTGAATTATCTATGGGTTTTGGTTGTTTTAAAAAAAAAATGGAAGTGGTATATGAGCTCACTTATTTTTATAATGTCAGATATTCTTGTTTAATAACTGAACTAAACTGTGGACACCCCATTTAACCACTCCACTCATTGATTTACTCCATAACTGTGATTCTCTCTTGTTTCATTTGTGTCGTTTCTTCAGTTGTTCACACCATTTGCATGAGTTTGACTTGAATTGATGTCTATGCAAAAGCATCTGTGTGGTACAGCCGAGTGTGTGACTTATCACTTCGGGATGGTCAGCTGGCTGAAACGAAAGGGCTACTGTACATTTAGGGTGCGGCCACCAACACACTTTCCTGCTGCTCAATCTAACCAATTGTTAATACTCACAATAGTGTGATTGACTGGTAGGCTACGTTGAAACTGTGTAGTTTATGTGGCCATCTAGTGGTGTAGGCAGCAGTGCCAATGTAGCTAACAAATAGTCTACTTAGGCAGAAGGTCGACTCTCCATCTCACGTGAGTGTACAGGTTCTACAACATATTTAGGATCATATAATCTGTCTTTTTAAAACATTTCTTGGACACTTATAAACCTCATTTACACAGTGCATGATCTACATGCCGTAGGCTATCTTATCATTTGACCATATGCTCGATGCAGGTTTTTAAAACAAGGTGATGAACACACATTTATCAAAGCCACTTTTAGAATGTGAAAGCAGCCAGGACCAACCTTGTTCTGTTTAAACATGCCACCCCACACTTGGTAAAGCAAATACACTACTCTGCCCTGTAATTAAATTGATGCAATACATCAAAAGTATCCCCCTGAATAATCTTTGTCAGAAAAGAAGACAGAGATTGTATTAAAATATCAAATGAAATGACACTGGTCTGGTGCAGTTGCGTCGGACACTTAGCTAACATCACTGTGGACTTTATCATGTCTTATACAGCAGTGTTAGAGAAACGTTTTAAAAAATCTAAATAAGCAGAAATGTTATAAATCTGGAAAAATATCTTGCCTAAATCATTCCGTCTGCCACCAAGAGAGATGTATAGAGCTTTCAGAAGTATACCAGACCACCAAACAGAGAAGAAATGTGCTGTTACCATGGTACAATGCACAGCAAAATACCATACATGCACACACCACACACATAAGCGTGCACTATGAACAAACTGCTCACAATGAGTATGATCATAAATATTTTATTGCACTTGAACATGAAAAATCCATTATGGCAAAATATTCTACCGAGGATGAAGGCCTAGCATTATTTCTGTTGTCATGTATCTTTCCCTGCAAACAGGGAGTTTTGCTATTTGTATATCAGCCTGATGTATTTGTGATTTTTGTGGTTTCTTCCATACATGCCATGTTCCAATAAATTAAAATAACTCAGAAATCATTGATGTGCTCTCCTTAATTATTTGTTTTCCATTTTTGTGTGAAGTATTATGCCTATACACTGGAATAGGTATATGGCATAAATTGACAAATGATGCGTTGTTGAATATTGTTATGAAATCATATTATCAAACATAATATAACCACCACCCCCCCCCCCCCATGTCACATATTGTGACAAAAACACAGTCGATTATACATACTCAATAATTGTTTGTTAGCACACACACACGCACACACACACACACACACACACACACACACACACATACGGATGTGCACACAAGCAGAATGTCCTTGTTTCCTTGTCACAGATCTGACTTAAGAGATCTAGATTAAAGAGCAGAGCATCACAGAGACAGTAATTACATGGCTAGCAGCTTTAGCAGGCCACTCTTAAACAACAATTAAAGTTCCCCTGTTTATTAACAAGACCTTTTTACAGAGAAGGACATGTAGGATAATTGCACAGCACTTCTCCTCGGACTAAAACTGCAGAGGAGGAATAGCATACTACGGATTCACCCACTGATCATTTAAGTGATAAGTTCACGCGGAAGGAAAGATTGGCTTGCGGTTGACACATTGACACAGCTGGCAAACATATTCTGCTTTTGGTGATTGCTTTTAATGTGTTGTTTATTAGACCTTATATAGCCTTACTGTACTGTATATACCATTGGTGCTGCAGTATGCTAGATTCTCAAATAAGCTCACATGGAAATGGGAAGGGTTTATTCAAATTGGACACACGCACACGCACACACACACACACACACACACACACACACACACACAGATGCACAGAGGGATGCATCTCATTATGACCCACCCTTTGCCCCCATCCACATATGTGTGTGTGTGTGTGTGTGTGTGTGTGTGTGGGGTGGTGCTGGAAAGCTCATACATTTCTAAGGAGCTGTGCACATTGCACACACAGCTGTAGGGAGATTGAAAATCAATGTGTGTGAATGCCAGGATGCTGTGTGCGTGCATGTGTGTGCGCACGCGCGTGCGTGTTTGTGTGTGCACATCCAATAGGCAGAAAATGTAAAACGTTTTAAAACATGCGTCCACACACACACACACACACATGCACACACATGCACACACGCGCACACACGCGCGCACACGCGCGCACACACACACACTTGTGCCTCACTCAGCCTTGATGGATAAGGTCTTGTCTTGACTTCTGGAGCATGGGGCCATGTACTACACTGTATGTGTATGTGTGTGCACATGCTGATTGAGTTGAATTGCATTTACAGGCAGCGGGTCCAGATAGATGAACAAAGCAATGCTTGTCCACTGTTGTGTGTGTGTGTGTGTGCGTGTGCGTGTGCGTGTGTGCGGGTGTGTGCGTGCGTGTGTGTGTGTGTGTGTGTGTGATGGGGGGATATCGTATTGTGCAGGCAGGCAGGCAGACAGACAGACAGACAGACAGACAACATTATGTCAGCAATGAAACACAGTTAAAGACCTGGATAAAAGGAAGCAAAACAAATCCATGCACCGCTGTTCAATACACATCACACAAATGTAAAAGCCTCTGTTGTAGCCTGTTTGTGTGATTGTGTAATTGTTCCTATGGGGACACAGGCAGGGGTAATGGCATTAGCTATAGGGACAAGAGTGTGTGTGTTTCACAGGCTTAGTCAGGAACACAGCCCTTTGAACCGTGTGTGTGTGTGTGCGTGCGTGCGTGCGTGTGTGTGTGTGTGTGTGTAAGGGGGGTTCCCACAAGTCTACCACCATCTGCCTGCATGGGGCCACTGCCCCAGGCTGTCAGAGGTAGTTACCACATTATCCAGGAGCAGGACTGTGTGTGTTTGTATGTGTGTGTGTGTGTGTGTGTGTGCGTGTGCGTGTGTGTGTGCGTGTGCGTGTGCGTGTGAGAGAGAGAGAGAGAGAGAGAGAGAGAGAGAGAGAGATAGAATGAATTGAGTGGAATCAATGAAGTGTGTATTAGTATTCATCAAACAGCTGTGTTTATGTTCAACTGTGTGTATGTGTAATGTATACAATCTACATGTACTTATTCTCAGTCCAAAGTTTGATACACCACTGTTGGAGGCTGGTATACAGCATATTTTAACCCTGCCCCATCACCGACAGGCTGCCACCTGGCAACTGTTACCAGGGTGACGCTTACGAGATCCAGAGCTGTTGTGAACCGGCCAGTCTAAAAATATACTCACAATCCTGTGAAACAAATAACCCCACGCTTGCTCACAGCCCCTCTGTTCTAGACAAGCAAGGGTGGTGGAAAGACAATAGCCAGTACATAAGCGACCACATCTGGACACATACAATACTGACAGATAAGATCTGCGCCACTAAAAGTGGTCATAAATACTATATGGGAACTGTGGTCCAAATAAAGAAAAACGAAAGTACTTATGTATAGTCCTATGTACTTCTGTAGGGCTGTGTAGAAGTATCACATTATTTTTTCAACATGCACAGAGAATGGTAAAATAGCAAAATGTAAGGAGATATTTGGTGAATTTGACAAAAAGTGTGTTATCTTACAATAAGCTTGCAATAGCTGATTATACTTTTAAAGACAATGTAATTGGGTGCTAAGGAGGCATTTGAGAGAGCTCAATATAACCAAGAAAGGCCTATTGCTTTACCACAGGTTTCTGTCACACCTGGAGAGAGATTGATTATGCCGTTGACGAATGGTGGCTAAATATCACAGTTGTATGCCGTTGTAAGGATAGTGGGGGGCATGGAGGTGGATGAGGAGTATGGGGTCTAGGAGAGCAAAAGGATAACTAACTTAAACAACTGGAATGTGATTAGAGTCATGTGGAACATTTTTTTTTAAAACAGGGAGAATGTGATTGTGGCGATTGAAAGCATTCCTTAGTTACTTTTAGTAGAAGCAATCTGGTAACATAGCCTAATGCTTTGTTACAGTAATAAGTGCCGTGGAAATATTACCCATTAGTTTGAAGTTACCCATTTAAAATCATCACAAAAAGTAAATCATATGGGGCTACACTGTTTTATTGGACTGGAAGCCAGTAGCAATACCTAAAGGCATGCTACTGCCTTAGACAGGACGTAGCGGGAGATCAGAAGCATCGTGCGGTGCAGGAGAAGAAGCAGATCTGTGCGTTTGTGTGTGTGCAGGGAAGGGGGTTTAAGAGATGAAACGCTGAAGATAATCTTCAAGTCTTGTCTGAGTTTTGGAAACCGTCCAAACTGTGCATCACACTCCTTGCATGGAGCACCCACCACCCGCGTGCGTGCGTGCGTGCGTGCGTGCGACGGCCATCAATAGGATGTGTTCATAGCATATATATGTGTTATGGAGCTAAGTTGCGTACAGGGTGTATAAACTGAGAGGAACATACAGAAGAGGAGAGAGGAAGACTAAATGAGACACACAGCCATGTTCCAAAGCACCATGCAGAGTCCCTGCATCACCCGTAGAGTATCTAATGAGTTGAATGTAGTCGAATGGAGACTTGCCAGACCACCTTGTTACTGCATGCTCAGCTGGGGACAACAATAAAACCTCAGCATGATCACTGACTGATCAAATAAATATAACACAAAAAGTAAGGACATTTGTGTTTGATCGATTATTTCTTTGTTGTAACAATGCTTCTTGGCAATAAGACTTGTATCACTGGAATGCCGGATTATTTCCATTTAGAATGATGCCACATTTGTAAGGAACATGCATTTGTTGGATGAGCAAGTATGTGTAGGGTTGCGCCCATAAAACATTTCCCAAATCTTCTCTGATAATGGCAACCACATTTTTGCTGTTGACTCTTGTTTGGTGTTGTTTGTTGGATTGGATGATTGAAGTCTGAAGAAATAAGTCATATGGCAATTTAATTATTAATTATTTTAACAAACAGGAGCGTCAGTAGCGTGTAGAAGAACTATACACAGCCACAACAGCCTGGCACCTCCTCCTCATGCTGGTCACCAGCCTGGTCACACACTACTGTGGGATGGAGTCTCATTCTTCTTCTGCATTTGTATTAAGTCACAATCAGCCAACGTGGATGTGTTGGTCACTCTGGCACAAATAGCATTGCATTAATGATTACAGGTAGGTGGCTTTATTGTGTACAAGCACAATGCTAAAACACACATCATGTTATAATTCCTGAATCTGACATTGGTTGTCGTGAGGTTTTGGTTTGAAACTCTGACAGTACTTGTCCCTCCCCTCCCCCCACTCCTCCTCCTAGAGTTAGAGCTTTTCTCTACCCCTCTTTCGGCCACCTCCCTATTGTGTAGTATTGTGTGTTGACATGATTGCACCTTCTTAATGGCTTCTTGTCTATAGCCAGGCTGCAGATTGAGCCTTCAAGATGATTCTGCAAAACAGCTTCAGCGTTCACACACATCAAGGTTTATCTCATCACATTCAGCTATGCTACGGAATGAGTTCTTCTTAAGCTCTGGGGTCTATGGATTTCCCACAGCTACCTTTATAAATTGTAGAAACACGTGGTTTGATGTCTGCAGTCTGCTGTTTGCAGTCTTCAGGCCCTCTGGGTAATCCCGCATTTGCCTTTCTTATACTACCCTCTAGTGGTGAAAAGGGCAGGTGCTGAAATCAAACCTATATAACCGGTCTGTCACAAATTCACAAAGAAGTATGTACACATTGACAAATTGTTTAACACATTTCTAATAACAGAAGTATACAAATGTGCAAGTATTTTTCTGTGTGCAGTATTGCACAGTATATTTTCCATTAAACTTGTACCTGTATCTTAAAAGCACAGTGGGATACACAATAATACAATTGACACATAATATACAATAAAAAAAAAGTACTTTGCAAGAAACATTTCCGATGTTAACTGTGAAAAAACAACTTAACATTTGGACTAATAATGGTTCACGCATGATGATAGAAAAAAAGGATTTTGGTGGCAGTAGCCAATTGGCTAATGCCAATTATGTTTTGAAGCACAAACATGATGGGTGTGATGTGTGAGTTGTCCAATAAACTGACAGTTTAGAGAATGTTAAACAATTTGTTTCAAACATGAGATTGATAAAAACAGTATTTGGTGTTTTTACAGTGATTTAGTTGAACTTTAAAAAGTGTCTGCTAATTGACAGAATTGTCATCATCACCACAAAATACACCAGCAGTAGATCTTGACCCAAAGAGAATGTTGGAAGTAACAACTAAATTAGTCAATAGTCCTGGGAGAATTAAAAATAAATATGGACAGAATGGAAACGCTCAGCCGATGACTCCAAATGGAGCTTGCACATAGGCATGGCAGCCTTTAGATCAGAATTCCCTGCACACCTGATTCAAATTAATAGGTTGTCATTTGAATTAGCTGTGTTGGAGCAGAAAGACAACTAAAACATGCAGGGCAGCGGCCATCTAGGACCAGGGTTGGGGAGCTCTGCTTTAGATCATCATTACCAAAGTAGCAAGCCCACGGGTTGAGAAGCATAACAAGGCCTAATAGCAAGGGATACAATGTTTTATTTTATGAGTTTTTATAATATATATACACACACACACACATATATATATATACTGTATATGATCAAGACAAATTTTGTTCTGTATATTGTAAAAACTGAATGATCATTCAAAATAGTTACATTTACTTTGTTTCTTAGAAATGATAATTCTACAGTACAACTTTGCGTGCAGGCTTCTTGCCACAGGCCTGCAGCTAAGAACACAATATTGTGCACGGTTCTATTACAAACTACTTTTGTTTCAAAGTATATAATTCCCTGACATGAATTATATATATATATATAATTCACTGACATGAATTAAATACTAACCAAGAATCTTACTCAAACAAGGTTGTATTTTGTAGGCTACATATTGTATTTCGTAATCCTGTATTTGATAGTATTTTACATCCTCTGTATGGGAGTGACCCTTGCAGTACTATAATATTTAACACAACAAAAGCACAAATGTAAATATCTACTGCACTATTTTGACTGTTTCCAAATTACTTGTTGTTCAGACCTGCAACACTGATGGTGCGTAACAAGTCATTGGACTCAAATGAGTAAACTATTTACGATTCATTTAATAGGCATGAGCATATGCTGACAATGACATTTAAAGCAAATCCAAAACACAACTCATCCACACTGTAAACTAGTCGTCCAGCATCTTTTTACTTAAGTGAACATAATATTATCTTAATGCAGCACTGGTCTTTACATTAGTCTGGTATAGAGCATTCGGATAGTGAAATAAAAACTGTAGTGTCACCTACATTCACTTTCAGCAAAGTAAAATATATATTTTTTAATTAATATAAATGGAAGTCCACTACATTAATGTATATGATGTGTTACTGTGATGTGAAAATGCATTCAAAGTATTAATTAGTCACACATTGCGATTTTATTTGAAGGCTTTCATGAGCCTGGCCGAAAATAAGTGCACGTTAATGATGTGCACATAAACACAGTGCTACTGCTATTACCAAGTGGATACAGTATAGGCTATGCTTCATTCACTTATACCTGGAGGACCACATCACAAAACTAGCAAAGGATTGGACACATACTTTGTTTCTACCATTGGAGTGGCAGAAAGTAAGAGGTTTTAGTTTTAGTTGTTGTAGGATGTATTTTACATTTTAAAAAGTGTACAATAGTGTAAGCAGTAACATTTTAACCAGTAATACAATCAGATCCTAGTCTGCAACTGCAAATGATGTAAAATATGCATGTTCAACTGTCATAGCAAAATGTTTTAAAACCAAATGTTAAAAAAATTAAGACAGTAAAAGATAACAGGTTTCCTGCATGCAACAGATTATATGTATTCACACCTTTCAAAATTAAAGAAAGAAACTGGAATGGTTCAATTTATAAAAACACTTGTACGTCAAATATACAGTCTCAAGCACGACGGAATTGTGTGTGTCTACCTGGCTGGCCATGGTAACCGGTGCGTTCAAAACTGAAACATCCCATTTTAAACCTGTGGCTGCTGGTGTGTAGAGAAGACATATCACCAGCAAAACACAGCAAACATTTAGCTAGCTGAAGGCTCCATTTCCCCACCTAATACAGTACAGTTATGTTGAATACAAGTTCCTATTCCCAATGTTGTTTTATACATCTCATCATCGTGGCCAATATTAAACAAAACATTTACCACACACAGGGCATCTATGCCATGTGTTAAATGTCTTGTTTTGTATAGGCTATACATATTCCTTCTGATTTAGTGTTGTATCTTACATCTTAAAATACTGACGGAACACAGCCTGTATGACGTACATGGCCCATAATTAAAATGCTGTCGGCAAAAACAGATTCTTTAAAAACTAAGAATCCAGACCCAGAGTCCAGAGCAGAGAGAGAGAGATAGGGCTTGTGTTGTGCTTATAAGTTACTTTTGTTTCACTAAAACTAACAAACACAAGTGACTGTTTCCACCAAACTTGTAGTTCCTAAAGGTAGGTCTTGTATGTGTGTGTGTGTGTGTGTGTGTGAGCGCGCACTGCCATGCTCAATTAGTGTCGCTAACGATGACAATAACCATGTGCTCCTCATCCAGATTACCCACAGTCCTCTTGGCCGCCTGCAGGTACTGCTGGCAGAAGTCTCCGGGGGGAAAGGCGTACAGCATCCCCCCGGCTGCGCCGTCGCGCGCCGGCGGCAGACTGATCACGCCGGCGGCCTCTTTGTTGCGCAGGTAGGTCACCAGGTGCCGCAAGAGGCGCACCTGGAGCCCTGGCTCGGGGGGCGGGGCCTGGCGGTCCATGGGGCCCTGCAGGGCCAGCAGCACGGCAAAGTTGTCGGGGCGACCCTGTTTGACGCGGCGCGCCACCTCGTCCAGCCTGGTCTGGTCCATGCGCAGCCGCTGGGCGATCTTGAGCTGGCAGGGCTGGCCCTGGGCCTGGCCGTGGGCCTGGGTCTTCATGGCAGCGCTGAAGAAGGCGGCGCCCCCCTCCAGCAGGTACAGCTCCGTGGGGAAGCTGCTGTTCTTCAGGGCGAAGAAGCCGTGCCACGACCGCGCCAGGCAGGCCTGGGCGAACTCTGACAGCGTGCTGGGGGGCGTGTGCATGTCCCCCGCCGTCGCCACGGGCGACGCCAGGCCCTCGCCCAGCCGCACGTGGTGCTGGTGGTGGTTGTTGTTGTTGTTGTTCAGGTGCTCAACGGACGACCTCCTATTGCTGCTGCTGTGGTGGTGGTGGTGGTGGTGGTGTCGGCCACTAGGGGGCGGTGTTGCGGCGCCGGTGGCTGTGTCTTCTGTGGCCATAGAGGGTCTGTCGGGGGAGTGGTCCCGGGGCTCCGTGGTGGAGTCCGGGGCTCGCACCCTGGCCCGGTCGGGGCTGGGCTCGGGGGAGAAGGGTCCAGCGTGGCCCCGGGCCCTGGCTCTCCCCCGCTCCCCCTTGTCCCGCTCCCTGGCCTCGGGCCGGTCGTTGGAGAGGCTGCGGCTCCTGCTGCTCCTCCTCCTGCTCCTCCTCTCCTCGCGCTCCTTCAGCCAGCGCTCGCGGCTGCGGCTACGGCTGCGCGCGCTACGGCCGCTGCGCCCAAACGCCTCCGCGACCACGCCTCCCACGGCCCCCGCCAACGGACCCCCCCTCCTCTCCAGGCTGCGCGGGGGGCTGCCGGGAAAGTCTCTCTCCAGCAGCAGAGCACGCTCCCTCTGGGAGGAGAGGAGGGCGTGGGCGGGCGGCGAGATGCGCTCCCTGGCTCCACGCAGCTCTCGCTCCAGGCTGCGGTGGTGGCCGTAGCCCTCGGCCAGGAGGCTGTAGTGGGACGGCAGGGCCGCCGGAGGCTGGTAGCCAGCGGGGAAGGCCCGGGCGGGGCTCTCCTCCACCTTGGCAAAGTCCACCCTCAGCCGCCTCTCAGGGCCGCCCAGGGGAAAGCCCCTCATCTGGGTGCAGGCGGCCTGGGCCGCGTCCAGGCTCTCGTATTGGATGTAGGCGAAGCTCTCGCCCTTGACGTAGTCAATGATCCGGATGCTCCCAAAGCGGTCGAACTCGCGGGCCAGCGCCGCCAGGGAGTTGCTGGGTCCGAGGCCGCCCACCCAGAGGCGGGTGGTGGGGTTGGGCTTGCCGTAGCCGATTTTCACCGGGTTGCCGCCGATGACGCGGCCCTGCATGGCCACTTTGGCGCGGTGTGCCATGTCCAGATTCTGGAACTTCACAAAGGCGTAAGCCCCGCCTTGGCCGCGGGCCGGCCGCTTGATGACGACGTCCTCGATAACACCGTACTTGTCGAAACCCCTCCGCAGCTCCACCTCTGTGACGTTGTGGTCCAAATTCCCGATGAAAAGGTTACTGGTGGCCCTCTGGTCGTCTTCAGGTTTCAGGTCCTCTACAACCGGCATGGGAGGGAAGCCATAGGGGCGGCCCCTCTCGTCCAGCATACCGTAAAAGTCTAAAATCCTCTCTCTCTCTCTGCTAAGACCCAGACTGTCCAGGGCATAGTGCCTCACTCGCATGTCTCTGAGGTTGCTAATCGCTGGTCCGGGAGGGGAGAGGGAGCGCTGACGATAGGGGTACGGCGCATGAAGAGGTAAATATCCAACGTCAGGTGGAGTGACGCTTCGTCTCCTAACATACATTGGTTCTACTTTAAGCTGACGGTCGCCCAAGACTAACCTTGTGGACTTGGCATGTCTGGCTTCCTTTGCGTCCTCTGGGTGTCTAAAATTCACGTAAGCGACCCGACCCAGTTCCGGCGTGTGAGAGAGTTTCACACTCACGTCTCCGAACTTTTTGAACTCGTGGAAAAGCAAGTCCTCGACGTCTCCGTCCGAAACATGTGAAGCAAGGTTACTGATAAGCAATGTTTTGTATTCCAGGGTCCCTGGCCGCCCACCAGGTATTTCCGCAGCTGTGGTCCGGAGAGGCGGGCGGCCGAGCAAACATAGATCGTGTCGTTGATGGAGATCCAGGGCGGCTGCTCGCTCATCCCTTAACCGGGGCTTCTCTCGCTCTCTGCTCCGGCTCCTTCTATGATACCCCCGCTGACTCTCAGCCAGCAGCAGAGCTAGCGGTGGAGGAGGTAGCTCCTCTCTTCGTGAACTCTCCCGTTCCCGTTCCCGTATTCGCTTGGCTAAAGCCCTTGACGGGCTAGCCTCTCTCCCGACCTGCCTCTTCATGTTCAAATGATGGAGCTCAAACTTTTCAGCGCCTTCAAGGAGAATCCGGCTAAGGGGAACGTGTTAAGGGGGTATTATTTAAACTATATTCACAGTCTGGGGTTTCGGTTGATAGAAGCTAACGATTTAAAAGCGTTACAGTTGCATATATCAGGATATAAAAGGATAAACTGGTTTAAAAACATGTCATCATCCGAGGATCTGCACCAACGCCGCCATTTTGGACAATGGGAATGTGCGCTTACCCCCTAAAGGGAGGGAGTACGTCACTGGAGCGCCGTCATGACGTGTCACGCATTCCCAAATTCCTAAATATTATTCCATTTTTAGATTACTAAAATTACAATAAAAAATGGCAGTTTTGCCTTAAGAACCGAACTTAATCATTGTAATTTCAGATGTCCTGTTCATAAATCAATAATTTGATAGATAATTATAGAGTTAGACATTACATATGTTCTCTCATTTTGTATTGTTATGCATATTTGTGTTAAAATATCTTAGCAAAATGTAAATACATGAATTTACTGAAAGGGCCCAATGTTATTCAAGTACATCTAATGCATCTTCAAATAAATATTAAAATACTACAGACAGGGTTTTCATATTTTAATGAAAATGTATAGCACAGGTGTAATACATCCAAAAAATCCTCACACAAAAATCTATGTGAATAAACATGTTTTAAGCCTTACATATTTATCCAAGTACACACTGGCCATGTCAAACATCAAAATAAGTACATTCCTTCAGAATTACACTTAAAGTCTGGTTGAGGTTCAGATTGATGGCAAAAAAGTGTAAATTAATGTCACGGTATGAAAACTTAACGTTAACAGAGCCATTCATTCACAAACAATAGACTGGAGGATCAGTTTAGATGCACTCTGTAAGGCTATTTGACAACAATGACAGAAACACAAACGTGCCATCGCCAAATAAAATACAAAATATGAATGAGACATAACTGTAGATACAAAATGAAATGTATTCAATTGTATAAAGTGCGCACATGACCAATTAGACCCCATTAGTGCACATGGCAGTTGGAAGCCAGTTTTGTACCACTCTGCCTTTTAACAACCAAATAACACAATTATGGTTGATCCATTGACACCATCATTTTTGATAGAAGAACATGTGGGTTTATAATTCTGAATTGAAGTTTGAGATTATTTATATATAAAAAAGAAGACATGTCATGAACCTAGGGTGCATTATATGCCCAAAAATAACCAAATGTATCATAGTTTATCCTGTACTGTATGTGGGGTATATATTTAAGGGCTAAACTTGATCATGTTACCTGTGACAGAGTCAGTGGGCAAAATAATGTACATTTATTTATGCACCCCATCATTCCCAATCCACCTGTAATCCACTAACTTCTGTGAACAAGGTTCTCCCAATACTCTTTATATAAACATCAAAATAATAATAATCCCTTTACACTAATCCCTCTACTTAATCTGTGAAAATTAGCATGTGTACACATTAGAGCGAAAAATAACACAAGCATAAAATACACCCCTTCTCTACTCCTTTTCCAGAGGGAAGTCTGGTCCAAGTCAAGTCCACTGGTGTGATTGTTGTTTCTTGTTAAAGGTCTGTCCGTGCATTTGCGGCTGTGGGGGCGTACTTTGGCATGAGTTGGGTGATTTTACGGATGAAGTCGGACTTTTCGGCACAGCCCTTGCAGGATTCACCCCATTCTTCCAGTATCTTCTTGAGGTCCTTAACTTTGAGTTTCTTTAAGTCTACCGTGCTCAGGTCCAACTGCTTGTCTGTAGACACATGCAAGGAACATAGCACACAACGATTTACCAATCCAACATAGTTTAGAAACCAGTGCAGAAGACATTTTACAACTGTTCATATGTGATTCATGAAACATTTGGATCTTGCCAATTAGTGGATACAGGGAGAATTTAAATACCACATCCCTAAATGTGCTAGGTTTATAGGCCTTGCCACTTGAATTTACTTTTAAATTATGAATATGTGGATGCATATGCTTAGATTCCAGTCATAATATATAGTCTAAAAACAACTCTCAAACAATTCTCTGCCAGTTTTACAATGCTGCACTGCAAGTTCAAGTTGACTCAAAAACGTGCGAGTTGAGACTTGATGTGAGATCTGATCATAGCCTCCACTCTCATGTCCAAAAAAACTGTCAAATGTTGTATGCACATTTCATAAATAAGAGCCACTGAGAGAAAGATCAATCATCTGAGCCCTTCTTAAGGAACTCACCATATTTAAGTTCACAGATCTGACTGTCTTTCTTCTTGAGTTTCTCACAGATTTTCTCCACAGGGACATGGTAGCTGAGTGGTTTAGACACCTCGTTGATTATTTTGGTGGCAGCATCACTTGTAGCCCCGATATAGTAACACTGAAGAACAAGCAAGTTAGAGATAAGTCATTTTGTTCCAGTGTATAATGAATAATCTTTGTGTTTTCAAACAGTCACATAAATAAAATAAAACATCAAAACATTTCCTTTTGGACAGAAATATTCTACACAGCTTGTTTGAAAATACAAGTGTGAGTGCAATAGGAGCACTTGTTGAGTGGGAGGGGTGCTACCATACAATAGAGGTGGTCCTTAATGACAGCAGCGCAATGCTGCCATGTAAAAAAAAACATTTTTTTAAAGAAAAGAATCACATTTTAATGTAAAAGGTCAGCTTCACGTTATAACATAAGATCTTTTCACGTGGCAGTGACGTGGCCACCGACACACCAGGCTCACATCACCATTATCATGCTGCTGTCTGTGGTCGGCGTAGTATAGCCTACATCCATTTCCTCAATAAGCCTAGCTGGCTATGATAAGTTGTGAATTGTGCAGCCACTTGGCTGAGAGACCGTTTTAACTTGTTTCGTCTGCATACACACATCTGAACCAAGTTCAACCCAAGCAAACAGGCTAGAATAGGGTAGGCTAACACTTAAGTGTAGTCTAGGGGGCTAAGCTAAATTATCCATATCGAGTAGAAATTTTATCACGTTACAAGTTTTTATTTATTTATATATATATATTATATATATATTATTATATATTTTTCTAGTGTAGCAGCAATACACTTTCGTAAATAGCGGATTAGACTATTTAAAAGATGGGTAAAAAAAATAACGCATACACGTACTGCATGTTTTTTTTTTTTCACCTCTTAGTCAAAATGTATGTGTATAGTGTATCACCAGTCAAGTTTGGGGTTACTTAGAAACAGTCTTGTTTTTGAATGAAGGCACATTTTTGGTCCAAATTGTACAAAGAAATATCCAAGAAAACACCAGCCAGTCCATAGGATATGGTGCAGTCACACTGAAAATATTCACCTCCCAGTCACTTCCATGCTATATGAGCCAAGGTGCGAAAAAAAAACATTTGCTTCTTGTGGCAAAGCAATTTTGCATCTTCCTTTCATTTAGAGATTAACACTGAAACTTTTACCTAAATACGCAGCCTCAACCAACAGCAATGACTTGTGTGGTTGACCCCACAGGGCTGCAATTTGCTAGTTTTCTTAGCGAGGCAAGATGGAATGGAGGCTTTGATACTGAAATTCGCATCGGATGGTGATGGTTCATCGCCTGCCCAGTTTTTCACGCGTACGTGTGACCGCAGCAGCCCAAAGAAGGGCATTGCTAAATTGAGTGATAGCCTTCCATCCAAAGTATCCCTTCAATTTTGAATTTGGTCTGCATCTCATGTTCATCTTTATGATCTCAACACTTCAAGTGCAACACCTACTTTTGGGCAGTTTCTCCCATTCTTCTTTGCAGGACCTCTTAAGCTTCATCAGGTTGGATGGGGAGCGTCTGTGCACAGCCATTTTCAGATCTCTCCATAGATGTTCAATTGGGTTCAAGTCTGGGCTCTGGCTGGGCCACTCAAGGACATTCACAGAGTTGTACCAAACCCACTGCTTTGTTATCTTGGCTGTGTGCTTAGTCGTTGTCCTGTTCAAAATCTGAGGTCCAGAGCGCTCTGGAGCAGGTTTTGATCAAGTATGTCTCTGTACATTGCTGCATTCATCTTTCCCCCCTGGCTAGTCTCCCAGTTCCTGGCACTGAAAAGCATCACCACAGCATGATGCTGCTACCACCATGCTTCACTGTAGGGATAGTAATGACCAGGTGATGAGCGGTGCCTGGTTTCCTCCAGACATGACACTTGGCATTCAGGCCAGAGTTCATTCTTCGTTTCATCGGGCCATAGAATTTACATTCTCATGGACTGAGAGTCCTTCAGGTGCTGTTTGGCAAACTCCAGGCAGGCTGTCATGTGCCTTTTACTGATCAGTGGCTTCCGTCTGGCCCCTCTACCATACAGTAGAGTATTCAGGCCTGATTGGTGGAGTGCTGCAGAAATGGTTGTCCTTCTGGAAGGTTCTCCTCTCCATGGAGCAACGCTGGAGCTCTGTCAGAGTGACCATAGGGTTCTTGGTCCCCTCCCTGACTAAAGCCCTTCTCCCCCGATCACTCAGTTGGCCGGCAGCCAGCACTAGGAAAAGTCCTGGTGGTTTCAAACTTCTTCCATTACAGATGTTGGGGGCCACAGTGATAAGGAACTTCAATGCTGCAGAAATCTTTCTGTAGTCTTCCCCAGATTTGTGCCGTGATACAACCCTGTTTCTGAGCTATGTACATGTTATCTTTTAATTTTTTTTACAATACATTTGCAAACATTTCAAACTTTTTTTTCACTTTGTTGTTACGAGGTTGTGTGTGTAGTATTTTGAGGAAAAAAATATTTTTTTTATCAATTTTGGAATAAGGCTGTACATAACAAAATATGGAAAAACTGAAGCGCTGTGAATACTTTCCAGATGCACTGTATAACATTATAAAATTGGATAAGATAACACAGCATGATTACACTGATGACACATTGATGGTTGATGATGTAATGATTGATGAAATGTGCCTCTACTACTCCACTAAAAATCTAATGTTTACAGCTACAGTAGTTATTTACAACTATTTAGCAATATCTAACATACATTTCATGTAATTTTAATGGACAAACATTTTTGTTTTTCTTTCAAAGACAAGGACACTTAAGTGACCCCACTAGTGTACTTTCCCAGATACTTAACTGTAACAAATTTAATACTTGGTGCCATGCAGGTGGTCTTTTACTATTCACCCATCAGAAACAATTATCTAAGGAGATTTCAACTGATGCTTTCATAACTCAAGTCTTACAAAGCGGTTATCTTTGCCCTTGGCTTCTTTGCAGGCTTTCATTATGGCAGTCTCAATGTCATCGCTGGTAAATTTCACGTCGGTGTCCAGTAAGGATTGGTGAAACCTCCCCAGGAAACCCACACACACTGAAACAAAAATAAATTGCATAGTAAAATGGATAAGAAAACCACAATTTCTATTTTACTGGTTAAAAAGGGTTACTGTAGGTATTTGCACAGGCCATTAACAGTGGTAATCCGTGTTTTCCATTAGCCACAGTTAAAGTAGTTAGGTGAATGTTTTGTAAGAATCCTGCTTGTTGGTAAACCAAGGCTTGAAGTTCCAAACTTGTAAATAAGTGTAGCGAACAAATACAGTAAAATACTATTTAGCCAACTAGTACTAACTACATTAATAATTGTATAACTATATTGCTGAAATTGCTTTCCTTATGTGTTCACATCTCAGGGCAATATTACCTAATTAAGATAAAGACAATAAAATAATAAAATGTAAAAGCCTGAGGCTTTGCTTGGCATTTTATTTTATATCCCATTGTTTTACCACTTGTTAATGTTCTACTGGTTTTTTAGTTTATCATAGCCAGCCTTCAATTCTGGTATTCTGTTCTCTGTCTCAAAGAAAATACCACTTGGGGTTAGACCCACTTATTCTGGCCACCTGTGGTATCCGGTGGCAGGCCCTATCCCTTGAGATATGCTAATAGAATAGACACAATAGATTAATCCCCAAAAAAGCAATACCAGCACTGCAACATGTCCTTCTGTTTTCAGAGATACGACAAACAAAACAACTATTCAATAACATATGCCTTCAATGGTATTCCAGTATCATAATTTGGTTCTAGTTTATATACTGTGTTGAATATTGCATTACCTAATTAACAGGAAACCTTCCTTAAAGGGATACCAACTGTACAATACGGTGACATTTACATTTAGTGTTAAATATAACCGAGTTTCATTTGAAAGGGTCAAAGCTTGCCATTAACCTGGCGATGCTGCTAACATAGCAGCTACAGAAAACCCACCTTCACATTCTCCATCCTTCAAAGCTTCAGCGCTACTTGGCACCAGAGCAAGCGCAAAAGCGAACGATAACCCGCTTAAACATAACATTTCGAAATGAATACGTTATTTAGATAAATCTTAAATGTAATTCTGATTTGCTTTAAAATGCACGCATTAGTTCGGTCAGCCCAGACGCCGGTAACATGAGCGCATCACCGTGTTCCTGCTTGTAGGCTTCCTGTTACACGTATTACTATGGCGGCTTCTCATTGGTCCACATTTCATGTTTTTCCTGTAGTCTTACACGAGCTTTCCTCTGGTTGGTTTAAAGCGAATCATTCCGGGAGCAACGTCCAGTTGGCGTATGTTGATTGGGTAGAGAGCTTCGTGATCTTAAAAGTTTGCATGGGAGAAAAAAACTAATTTCCACACAGATTAATTTTTCAACAGTATGTGCAATCGCAATCCTACACATCAAACAAATGATTGATATTAGCAAATCTGCGTAATTAGTACTACAATATGTCAATGTCAATCAGACACTTTACTGAATTAAAATAATCTTAAAATAAAAGGGTACTTTTTTAAATATTGCTAGACCCATTTCAATTAAATTAAGAATTTCCCCTGTTCATTATTCAGTGGATTGTTTAGTGCTTTTTATATTTTTTCTAGTCTACTGCAATATTGCCTCATGTAAAAGACAAATTTAGGTTTTTAAGATACCGTGAAAGAGCCGTGAAACAATCAAGTATGAATGAGAAGACAAACAAACTACACACAACTTGTGTGTAGTTAGTGTGAGTGTGTAGTTTGTGTGACAGAAGTGAGCAGATCCTGTGTGTGTGTGTGTGTGTGTGTGCGTGCTCGCGAGCGTGAGAGACAGTGAATGAGAGATAGAGGGTGAGTATATGGTTTGACTGGCCAGCTATTTGTAATGTATCACGTGTGCGTGCAATAATCTATTTGCGGGGTCCTGTAAAAAGAAAGGTGTTCTCATGTGAATTCAATTTCGCTAAGCACGCTTTCTGCTTCCATGTTATATAACCGTGACGTAATGCTGCTCTCAAAGTAGGCTACTGACATATTTTTATCGAATGTTAAGATTATTACATAATTGATTGGTTTAGCATCTTAAAATAACTTGGATAGTTGTCACTTAAATTGTATTTATTTGTGTATGTAGTTAGTATACTATTTATTTATTTTGAGTGCGTGACAGGCTCTGTTGCGCACAAGCAGAGGCACAAGTCAACCAACAACTAGTGACGTCAGTGGAGAACAACGTCGGCACCAATGCGCGTTGTTGCAGAGTCACTGCGACTGGTTTGAGTGTAAACAAGAGCTTCGGATAGACAACTCTCAAAATACGGCTGTGGTTTTTAAAGCATATTGGGATACAACATAACATCTCGCCAGTAGATTCCATTGAGAATAGTTGAAAATCGGTGAAAGTCGTGTTTTCGCGAAGGCTGTCGACGAGAATACAGTTAGCCTAGCGAGGTAACTGCAGCTAACCTGCCACTTCGTCGAGCCTGCCTTCTCGTTCTGCTGGCGTTCTGTCAACGAAGACTTGTTGCTGCTGAAGCACCTTATATGATCTGTGTATTTTTTCTCTTTACTACGACCAGAATCTCCTGAGCCGTGAGTATATTTTGTTTGTGTGAAATGTCTTCAGTCTTTTGGTCCCTGCCTGCTAGCTACTTAGCATAGCAGCTATCTAAATTGGCTAGCGTTAGCATGTTTGGTGGGGAGTGATCGTGACTTCTGTTTACAACTACGGTAGATCTTAATATCGTTTGTACGGTACCGTACTGTTGAATGATGTATATGTTGTTTAGCATAAAAAAACATACATTTCGATGCTCTGTTTTGGTGTAAGGTGTTTGCTTGAATGTGGTTGGCTAGTCTGTCCATATGCAGTGGCATTCAGTGATACGTAGAATAACCTAGCCCTAACAGGTTCGACAATTCTGATAATTTTTAATAATATTAGATGACTGTATGTTAATGTCACTATTCCCAATTACTGTAGTTTAAAAACTCCGTGCAGGCAGTAATGCATCACCATCAGTTCCATAATAGGACCTCAAATAGTCACCTCAGTAGGTTCCACTAGTACCCAGCTCCATATAGACAGCTAGGTTATCTTTTTATTCAAATGTTCTTGAGAGCATATATGTATATCAAGCATCCAGTCTAAGTTTTGTGGTGATCATTGTAATACACCAAACATTGAAAGATGCCTCTGTTGTAGCTGGGTGGCTGGTCAGAGCAGCCTCCTCTAACCATGGAGGCCGGAGGGAAGGACTGTGAGGAGGAGACCCTGCAGACAGCTTTTAAAAAGCTACGGGTTGACGCTGAAAGGTGTGTACGTGTGTGCGCACGCACATGCCTAATCTGCCCTTATATACCCATAAATATATATTAGTAAGATAATGTTAATACTTCATCACTGGTATAGTGACACTGACATCTGATATGTGGTAATGCTGCAAATCACTATATAGGTGCATTCATGTAATGTAATGTGTACCTGTGTGTGGTTATTGAGGCTGCTGTGACTGTGTACGTTTAAACATGGAGACATTATACAGCCTCTCTGCAGACAGACTCTGCTTCATTCTCATTTTCTCTGTGCTGTCAGCAGCTTGTCTTGCACTGTCAATGTGTGTGAACCGTCAGCTACAAGGCCCGTGGCCCGGCCCTGCACCGAGGTCAGTGGTGCCAAGCCTAAACTCAGCTGCCCCAAGGACAACTGGCATGGGTGAGTCAGTGTGTCGCTTTGCCTGCCTCCTGTTTCTCTAGGTGTGAATGAACAGCACTCTCCCGACAACTTGGTCTCAGATACAGTCTCACTGCTTAGCTGAAGCTGGCCTGTCCATGAGCTGATGTTGACGAGCTTATTTTTCAATAATCTTTTATTACATTTAAGAACCAAAGCTTTGTCACAGTGTGTTAAAAGTCTACTGCTAAACCTTTGACTATATGGTAAATGTGAATTTCCCAGTAAGTGAAATACATTAATTTTTTTTACTTAGTCTAAAACCTGGTCTAAAAGTAAGAAAACACTCAGACAACAGTTGAAATTCATAACCATCTATAAGGCTAAATATGTCCAGGTCAGTCTCTCCATACCTGCGCTCTCATCAGCAGTTTTGTCTGAGTGGGGATCATTTTTGGCTTTTTAGCAGCAATAGAGAGCCCAAGTCACTTCCGCATCATGGGACCTTAGTCCAAAAGGACATGTATGGTAGTCAACGTCAGGAATCAAATTATTTTTTGATCCCGTTTGAATAGTGACACAAAGTACACATGATGTTTGTCTATTTAAAAGAAACATTTTCAAGTTAAGAAAGTCAGTTTGTCATACATTTGTTGAAGCACAAGAGTGAAAATGCACATTAAGACTAAAAATCCGTAAGTGGCGTAAGAGACGTCGTGGCATTCTCGCGCCACAGCTAACAAACCAAAGAAAGCGTTGTTTTGGTGATGTATATTGTGCATGAAGAAAGCTGTAGTAACGGTTACGCACAATTAAAACTAAACATTACCTTATAGTTTTACAACAAACTGCGACTTTGTGTACTTCATGTCACAATTCAAACGGGATCTAACAATTATTTGATCCTTGCCATTTTTCAAACTAAGGTCCCATAATGCGCAAGTCACAGGCTCTCTATTTAGGAGTTGGTCTTAGTGATTTACAATGAGTCCTGACTACCACTAACATTCACACATTTATGAGCTGATTTTAGCACTACAGCGCTTTGTGGAGGAGGAGTTATAGCTATCGTATCGTTTCTCCTACCTAGGCAATTCAGTAGCTACTTTTAGCCTTAAGATGTTTGTGAATAGTTGCAATTATGTTAGTATTTTAGCATGCAAACTCTCTCCAGCGTTCTCACGTGCCTCTCTTTTTCTTTCTCAGCTGTATGAGGAAAACCTCCAGAGGGGCTTCCAGGAGCCAGAGGCGCCGCAGGTCCAAATCCCCCATCCTTCAGCTTCCCAAGTTCACATACTGCAGCAGTGCAGCTGTCGCGCTGTCGCCCTCTAGCGGCCGATTGAAGCACCAGCGCCTGGCCAACCCTGAGGCTGCGGAACCCTGCCCCAGCGGCGACGGAGGAACTCCCTCCGCCATGCCTCTCCCCACCCCTAAAGACTCGTGTCCCTCCAGTGGCACGTGCCACATATCCCCGCCCGTGTTCGGTGCTTGTGCCAGCTACAAGGCAGACCTCAGTGCCTCCTGCTCGCCCCAGGAGACCCCCACACTAGCCCTCCCTGCTGCAGCAGCTGCCTCCGGGTTAGAGAGAAGGGGCCCAAGGGCGGAGGGCAGCAGCCCAGAGAGAGGCGTCTGTGAGGGGGCGCAGTGCGGGCCGGCGGCGGCCGACTTCCAGTCCCTGTCAAAGCTGCACAGTAGCAGTGGCTCGGCCGTCGGGGCCTGTCCTCCCTGCTCTTGCTCCCCGACAGAGAGCGCCGCGCCAGCGTCTGGGTGCCGCTGCTCTTCCACCTGCCGCTCTCTGCAGCCCGGCTGGCAGGGCGTGGAGGTGTACTCCTTCACGGGCATCCGCCACGCCATCTCCCAGTGCAAGAGCAACCCTGCCGACGCCCACAGCCCGTCCAGAACTGCGAGCAGCCCTGGCGGTAACGCCACCTCGCCAGCCACGGCGAGCATGGCGGGCTCCCCGCGCTCCTGCTCGGAGCAGGCGCGGGCCTACGTTGATGACATCACAATAGAGGACCTGTCAGGCTACATGGAGTATTACCTCTACATCCCCAAGAAGATGTCACACATGGCTGAGATGATGTACACATAGAGAGACATGGCGTGCAACAAAAAACAAACAATACAAATAATTCTATGAAAATAAGGACATTTAATAAGATGAAGGGGGCTTTTATGGTTTGCTTTTGTTATTCAAAGGGAAACAAGGGAAGTTTAATGAGTGGAGGAACAGGCATTGTTGCTGGAGAAGGCATTTAAATTTGTACGTTGTAATTTAGATGGTTGTTGCCATTTTTCCCTTCTACTGTTGGCTACCCTTCCGTTTCTTCTAGAACTGACAAAACAACTGTAAACTTCTATTTGTGTTTTAATTTATAGGTTTGCCCTTCTTCACTTACTTTAAATAATAAATAAAAAAATCTGGTTCACAAATTTGCAAAAGCTCACGGTGCAGGGTTTTGCAGTAATAATGGAAACCTCATGTGTCATGTCTGTGGTGTCACAACCTTTTCAAATGGCTGAAGGTTTGATTTTTCTCAATAAAGAAGAAAACATTGTTGACTTTTATTTGTATAATTATTTCTGATCAACTATATGCATATACTTTTGTGCAGTGAGCATTATGCAGTGTAACCCTTACTTTAAGTTTGGGTTTTCCATATAGTTACGACTGTTTGTACACAAATGCTCCAATAACTAAATAATTCTGGTGTTGATCGGAGCTGATTGGTCTATAAGTCTATATTGAAATGCCCAGGACTTTACTTTAAGATAATTTCTATGCATTCATCATTACTAACTATTATATTGTAGGGAGATGGGAAATGAATACAGCATTGTCTTCATTTACCTTTACCCTTTTTTCTGTGGTGTAGAGGCTCATTAATTTACTTATGTAGGATCCACCTTTATGATATCAAAAGTTAATGGAGAAGAAGTCCTTTCTGAAGTTTTATCTGACATCCTGTAGATTGGATACATCAGAAGCTGGTTCTGACTAAAGGTGTAGTACTGCAGAAAATTAAGTTATTTCTCTGAACCAAGTAATTTCCCTTTCCTGTCTTTGAAGCATGCAGAAGGGTATTTTTCTCATCAGGTCTGTATAGGGGTTAGAGGAGGTTAAGTGTTTATGGTGGTTGTCGGCCTTCTTTGTGTTAAGGCGGAAATGGTTTAGAAGATTCTAAAAAATGACATGAAAGGTGTTAATGCTTGAATGGGCTTTGTATAACCATAACCCATGTAGTTTAGTGTGCACACAGACAAACTTACATACGCACCATATCCTTTAAAATACATTTCTCTAGAAATATTTGACATTTCAAATGTTATTTGTCTGCTTAATTTCCTTTATCGCCACCAGGGTGCATCATTTATGCTGATTTCTCACGCAACACTATATTCCAATTCATGTAGGCCCATATAGAGGAAGGGCTCAAAAGTAGACAAAGGCATGAACTAGAATGATTCAAAAGGGTGTGCCACACTTTCTCTATATGTACTATACAGAGTATATCTTTGTCCTATGTGAAGCATACAGTGTAAAGGCACTCTACTGTATTCCTGTACTCAAGCCTGATCTAGACCAATGGACCTCAATAGTACATGCATGGACACATAACCAAGCTGTCCTCATTCCTATGGGTACACACACAAATGGTATCCTGCCTCCTGTCTCACAGACCCGCATATCTGTAAGACACTAACCACTGTCTCTTTACCCTGCACCTTTTCACTATCCATCTACTTCTGTCATACATTATAAAGTGTGTTTTTCAATACAAATTAACGTTTGATGTTCAAACAGAAGATTTGTTAAGACCACACTTATAATTATTACAATTATTATTACTATTATTATTATTATTAGTATTTTGGATCGACATATTAACTATATGACCAGCAGGGGTCACTAAATTCAAAAAGACGTTGAAAGGTAGCTCCTTGGCAAGTCTACGGCATTGTGATATACGCACACCACATTTACACACACCTGTACAATGTCCATTGTATGACGTCTCGGTACACTGTAATACTAATAAACACCTTTATGAAGAGATTGGGTTTCCCAGGAACTATAACTGGCTAGGAATTTGAGTGAGGCCTGGGAGCTGTTGTGGTTAGGCAACGTGACTCACATCACGTTTACAATGACCACAAGTAAATGGTTCTCAGAAAGAGTATTCTAACCACGCAGGACTGGAACTTCCTCCAAATCACTCTCTCGCTACCATGTTATTTAAGCCTGGCTTCTTTGTAACCAATGTGTATGCATAGGTTAGGCTACAGTATATTTTCTTTTGCAGAGAGATGAGAGTTCTGCCCAAGGACATTTTAACTTGTGAATGTTGAGTGATATGGAAAGCTAAGCTATTCAGGGCCTCATTTCTGTTTTAAAAAGAAAACAAGCTGAATATTAAATCAATGTCAATCACTACCAGGCCTATAGCCTGTAACTGCACAATTATCATCATCTAGGTGGACCCATAAGAGTTGTTAAGTTAGACCTGTAGCATTGCTACACTGATCATTGATCTGTAGGCCTTAACTCAACACACATGCAGTAGTCTACAGTATATACTGTAGGCCTTAACTCAACACACATGCAGAAGGCTATATACTGTAGGCCTTAACTTAACACACATGCACTAGTCTATATACTGTAGGCCTTAACTCAACACACATGCAGCACTAGTCTATATACTGTAGGCCTTAACTCAACACATGCACTAGTCTATATACTGTAGGTCTTAACTCAACACATGCACTAGTCTATATACTGTAGGTCTTAACTCAACACATGTACTAGTCTATATACTGTAGGCCTTAACTCAACACATGTACTAGTCTATATACTGTAGGCCTTAACTCAACACACATGCACAAGGCTATATACTGTAGGCCTTAACTCAACACACATACACTAGTCTATATACTGTAGGCCTTAACTCAACACACATGCACAAGGCTATATACTGTAGGCCTTACATTCTAACCACATGCACAAGGCTATATACTGTAGGCCTTAACCTAAAGTCTCAGAATGTTGAAACATAAAATGCTGAAGTGAAAAGGATTTTGATTCCAGCCAGCAATTTTGTTATAAGTGAACATATTTAGAACTAAAGCAACAAACAAAAAAACACTACATTGCAAATGTAAAATGTTGCTTTCAAAAATGGAACCGCTCATTATATTTACAAAAAAAAAACAAAAAAAAAACAACACAATTTCATTGCAAACTTTAATTGCTTTTGAAAATGTATTTGCTTTTGATAAAAGGAAACGCTGATTACTCATTTTGGATCTCTTATTTGAAGTTTGCATGCTGCCAAAGCCACAAAGAGGCTTTTTAGTGGCAAAAATGTATAATTGTATTACACGATGGTCTTAAAAATGTAGAGCATTATCAGCTTAACATACATGAATGCATAACAAGTCAATCTGCAACTAACAGTAGCTAGGAGATGTATTATGCTGTCATCAATGTCTGTAGTCTGACAACCTAGATAAAAGACCTACACTATCGATCAAGGATATACAAATGAAACAACACTTGCTCTTAGGAATAGACAGTAAAAAGTCCCTCTCTTCTCTCATAGAAAAGGGGTAATTTAATGAACAGGCTTCCTGCTGTGTGTCCTCAGTTCAGCCTGCTGTTCTTGTTCAGAGAACAAGAGGTGATGAGCTTGTAAGTCTTATGACATCACACAAATTTCTGATGACATAATATGCTGAAGGACTTATTGAAGAGATATCTCTCTTGTTATGGTTTATTGCCTTTCGGGTTTCTCTCACAAGTGTCCTTAATTAGGTGGACACATATTTATGACTGTATCAAACCTTAAGCTGCAGACATGACATTTATTGGTTATATGGTAGCCATAACCTAATTAAACCTAGTTAATTAATATTTGTGTACCGTAATGCTAATGGGATAATGTTAGCGTTAACTTTGTACAGACAACCTTAACCCTCTAAGTCGTTTCAAGTCTAAACGTAATTAAAACTTTAAAAGAAATAACAGCTTGTTGTCACTCTCAAGCCCTAGTTAATAACCAATTGAATATACTGCCTACTCCCAGTGTCCTTCACTGTTGGCTATGGGTGCCTGCTCTAACCTATTTAACAGTGATGTAATGTGCTGATTATTGTCTTGAGCTAAACCTTTCCCTGTCTTTGAACATTTAGCTATTTTACATCTAAACAAGATCTCCATGGAATTCTATAGTCGATTTCTAGAGCGTATATGGTCAATAACACAAACATGTCTGTGTTTCATGGATCCACTGACTATTCGAACAATAAACGAATCAATGTGCCATCATGTCTGATACTGCTGGGTGCACTGTAGCTCTATAGAGACATGACACTGCTGATGACATAGTGCACTATAGCCTCTGTGCTGATGTCACATGCTCAGTTCCTCTTGTGGTCTTTCCATTAATAAACTGCTAATGGAAAAAAGCTGCTGCAGTTCCGTTTGATTTGCTAGATAAATGATGCAAACTGACGTAGCTGGTTGGAAATTACATTATAGAATTATGCAAGAATGCCCACTGACACGTCACATTGCTAAACACTGTTTGTGTATTTAACAGGCTAAGATAAAGGACTTATAAACAATTTATGGTTGGGAATATCCAGCCGTCAGGTTACATTGATATGTCAATCATTAGCAGTTCTACATCATGTGTTGCTTTCCTTGGTTAATCTGATAATTGTCCTCTGGAGTAGCAAAACTAGTTTATAGTTTCTCACCAGGCTCACCAGTTTGTGCCAGTTAGCTTGGCTTTACATTTGATCACAAAGAATGCTGTGTATTAGACAAATAAACAGTTAACCGTTTCACTGAATGAATAATAAATATATAAAAAAAATGTTTTTATAGAATACTGTTAGGCTTAACTAACATACTTAGTAGCAATAAGACATTTTAAATATATTTTTTGTGTCACTATATGACAAGCTACGCCTTAAAGCTTATTAGTGAAGTGAACACACACACACACACAGGTGACATAAGTCTATACAGTATGTACAGTTTACCTTTAAGTGTAGAGCTCTTAGTGGCTGGGTGCATAGCTGCATAACATAGGCTTGTATCCATGCCAGACATGCCCCAGCACGCATCATTGGAAAGACTTCACACCTCCCTATCTCTCCTAAATCATTCTTATGCACATACGGGTGACAAATTACAGGAACATCAACATCAAGTGTCTTAGCAATGTGTTGGGTCACCATGCCGCCAGAACAGCTTCAATGTGCCTTGGCATTGATTCCACACGTCTCTGGATCCTCTACTGGACAGATGGAACACCATTCCTCTATAAGATATTCCCTCATTTGGTTTTTAGATGATGATGATGCAGAGTGCTGTCCAAAGCATCAGTCCCGTAGGTGTTCAATTGGTTTGAGATCTGGTGGTGACTGAGAAGGCCATAGCATGAGTCACATCATTTTCATACTCATCAGATCATCTAGTAAACCCTTGTGGTCTACGGATGGGAGCATTATCACCCTAGAAGAGATCACTCCTATCAGGATAGAAATGTTTCATCATAAAGGTGAGCACTCAGGTAAATGTTGTGTTGCAGGGACCCTTCCCTGCCAGCAAAATGCCCTCCCACAAGACAACATGCAAGCATTCACCACTACATTTGAATTGCCTTGAAGATACAAGCAAATCCAACAGGTGGTCCTGATTAGGAAATGGGGTTGTAGCAATTGTGACCACAATATTGCTAATAGAGGCCTTTTCTGTGACCTCACAAGAACTGAAGTCAAAGTGAAGCAAGGCATTTTAATGTCATGCCACATAAGCTATACTGTAAATTCCTCAATGTTATAGACCACAAAAGCCTGCCCCAGTTAGACATGTTTTGATTCTCAGTCACAGTAGTTGCAGATAGTTTGCTGATGTAGTATAGTGTTTGCAAGACTGAACCAAATTGTACAATAACTTTGAGTCAGAAGCCCTTTACGTGTGTTTTGCATGCAGGCAGTTGTAAAGATATTGGCCATGTCAATCTCTGGTCAAATGAAGTGACATTTATTGAATACATCACATAGGTTGCTCACCATCACTAACATATATTTTAATGAAGCAGTGTCCCATAACATATATACAATCAGATGTGTGTGTAGATATTTGGCCACAAGCGGCAATGTATCATGCTGATCTGCATACAAGGGGGTAGGAAAATGAAGGGGAATTCCTTCCTTCCAGCAGAACACGGGGTATTTCAACATGCAACATTCTTGTTGTTTGCTTGTTTAGTTAACTTAGATAACCACAGCCCACAAACCTGATCTCCCCCTTCCCTTTTCTCGCATTCTCTCTATTTTACATACTTAGAATATATTGAGGTAGCAGGCAGTCAAGGGGATGTCCACCAGGCCTCGAAAGAAGAGGGCCGGCCACATCCGCCGCAGGGTTCTTTCAGGTTCTTTCATGTGGTTGAAACTCTGCCAAATACGTGTGTAGTGTGTGATGTGTTTCTTGTTCACAGCATGGCAAGCAGGTGTAGCAGTTAAACCACACCAAAACTAGCAAGTTTGGTTTACAGTAACTTTGTCTCAGTCTCGCTCATGCAGATGCATTTTCTCAACGCGGTTACAGAACCATCATCGTAAGGTGATTTCAACAATGTAACCAGAAACAAGGAAATAGAGGCTACATGGTTGTAGTTCTCAGTTGATATTTTTATATGTATTTGCTTTTTTTCTGATAACATTTTGAAGTGTTTATGTCAGCGATTGCAGTGGTTTGTTCCCATTTCCCAAGTAAGCGTGAGTGCAGATAAATGTTTTGCAATGTTAATACAAAAGGCCTTCATCAAGATGTATCCAGAATTTCCCTTGAGATTGAAACTAACATTACACAAATGCTGTTTCAGTTTGATCAGAGCAAGACAAAGTACACATTTTCATAACTTCAGTAATATTATGAATTCTCCTGAAATGTAATAATATAAATAAGCAATATGAACTTTCATAGAAATGTAATGCAGTCAAAAGAACAGTATTTGTCTTTCAACTGTAGTGGAGTAAAAGTAATGAGTTTCCAAAAGAAACCATGTGCTCATTGTCAAACAACATGCTGTACCTTGGACAGTTGATTTCATCCAGTCAGACTATGGACTACTAGATTATACAGGCATGCTATGTAATTTATATTTATATATATATATGTAGATATTAACATTATAAATTAGTAAATTAGATCTATTTTGCCTTGCCTTCAGATTCAAGCTGACTCAAGTTAAATTTTATCTCTATAATGTAGAGCAAAAATCTTAATAAGAAATATAAGTGCACTTGTTGGATAAATAGTGGAAAAACCCGCCCACCTTGACAGTGACCTGTGTCAAAGCTATGATCATACAAACAATAATCAGGTAACTCAAAACATGTACATTACACACCTCTTATACCCCTACTATATATTTCTCTGAATAGTGACAGAGATCGAAACTGGTAGAGATGGAGAGACAGACACACAACCACTTTCACCACTGTCCTGTCACTCATTCTTCACATCTGTCTGTCTGTCTGTCTCTCTGTCTGTCTGTCTGCTTGTTTTTCATATGCAAATACAATATGTCTGTCAAGTGTATATGTCAAGTGTTCCCTGCGCATGTCTGTCTGCCTCTCTCTCTTTTAACATATCCAACATGGACAATTGTGTACCTGGGACGTGCAGGCTTTGATTACTGCACATTGACAAAGGCAGATATGTGTACAATATGTAGTACATTAACATGAACAGTAGTGTACTTACCTAATCCTACAGTACACATACAGGCTATTGAGAATATTCTCTTTCCTTACAGAGAGATTCCACAGGGGTGAAACTGCCATCATATTTGTTTGTTTGGAGAAATACATGGCGCCAGATCAGGTTCCTATACTGTAACACAGAGAGTGTGTGCGTGTGCATGTTTGCGCGTGTTTGTGTGTGTTGACGGCGGGCTGTGTGACTAATCCAGAGAGACTGATGTGTAACAGAAACTTAGAAAATATGAATACATACTTTCACATAAACAGTGTAAGAAAGAGAGAGAGAGAGAGAGAGAGAGAGAGAGAGAGAGAGAGAGAGCAACAGATAATGGGTAACAATTGATGGGTGGAGGTAAAGACAGAGAGAAAGACATGAACAGTGAGAGATGCAGAAAACAGTTGAACAGATATTTAGTTACATTATATACAATCAAATTGAATCGACATTTTAATTAACACCATGAGGGAAGGTTTGTCCTCAATTACCAATAATATATACACAGATGACCCATAATGTGTTCTCCTCCTCATTCTTTCTGAGAAAGCAGAAAGAGGAGAAGCAAAGAGATACGGGGGATGTAGAGGTGTAGTGTTTCACCTATTGGTGTGGTGTTCACTAGGAAATTAATAAATGTGTTCCTTATCTCCTCCCCTGGGACCAACTTCCTGCCCTCTCCTCTCTTCACCTCTCCCATATCCGCCTGTCACCTCTTCTTTCTTCCACACTTCCTGTTTGCTTATGTCTTCCTGCTCCTCTCCTGGAAGTGAACCATCGTCCTTTGCCCTTTCCACTCCGTCTTTCAATATTGTCTTTTGGGTGTTTGGTGTGTAGCTAGTTAGTTGTGTGTTAGTTAGTTAGAAGGTGGCTTGTTCGGTTCCCAAGCCGGACACGTGAATATATGTCATGTTTTGAGACAGCCACCGTAGGACCTTTGAAGTCATATCAAATGCAAGGACAACTGGGACTTCAATGGCTTAAATCCATATACAGGTCACATTTCCAAATCAATGGACCAATTTCGATCAATCATTATAAAATAGATCTATTTTAATTGTTTTGCATTTCATTCATCCTGAGTTAAACATGAGGTCCTTTCATACAAACACATGCACAGTTTTGACCTTTGCCTTCCTGTGCCAGGGATCATGGCCCACGAAGGGTGATGTGAGAGGTGATAGAGGACAGCATGAATTTGGGCTGCCAGCCCTAAATGTTTCCACATGCTTCCGCTCACTTTGTGCATGTGTGTGTGTGTGTGTGTGTGTGTGATTGGGCGTGGGGCAGTGCTAAAGACCTATGAAAAACATTGGATGGAAGCTTTCACAAACAGTTGAAATTAAGTAGCAAGACTTAGCTGAGATAGAACTCAAGAGCAAAATCACTTCTGGAGTTCAGTTGACTGACAGGTCAGTGTGACCCTGGCCAGGTTCACATTGACCCCTGCTATTTCCTGCTTGATCTCTTATAGGTCAACACAGCCAGGAAGTGAGTCATTAAGCTTGTTTCAGGGCAAATCAAAAGCTCTTTAACAGTCAAATGTGTTTACCAAGACACACAGACTAATTTATGAATGTCAGGACCACCTATGATTCTGTGATTAGAGTTCCTTTTATTTTTGCTTGTCTCATTCTTACAGACACACACACACACACACACACACACACAAACACACACAACTTTCAACTACAAAAAAGAAATACCGGCACTAATGTAAAAAATTGTATAGTTTACACAACATCATATCAAGTATAAACAAACACATGCACACACACACACACACACAAACAAAGCCAAACGTCAGACGTAACCAAGAGTTACCACACTTTACATGGATACATAAATAGTATATTAACGCATTGAGATGGATTGGGAAAGAATGATATATATCAATATATATTTCATATTGCTATTTCCAATAAATAAAACACGTAACACACACCCAACCTTTCACAAACTCCCACCAACCCCACACCAGGACATTTTGATCCAAACGGGAGGAATTTGCTGCATGAAGGGGAAAATAAGGGCTTCAAAACGTCATCTGTGTCTTGTGGCCACTTCCTGTGTCTGTGCGCCTGGATTTTCTCCGCGGTGCTGTGGAGTGTTTGGACAGACTGAAGGAGAACTAGAACGGGCTCTTTGATGGTGAAGAGCTTTGCGTGCTCTGGCAGTGTAGACTCAAGAGGTGAGCTTAATCCTGGGCTTCCTACCGTCGCCTCAGGTCTCAAACCTTCATCTCATACAAAACCAAGAGCCCAGCCCGGAGGCAACACTATGTTATGTGAATAGACATAGAATGTACAGGCGGAAGCACAGACCGATATATCGTTCTATATGAGACAGATATGTGGGTGCTTTAGATCTACACACAGCGGACAGACATGAACAGTCGTTGATATAGTCACAGATTGATGCACATTCAGCTTTAAGATGTACACATATTCATTCACACACATACACACACCATATGTGGGGTACACTATCTGCAATACACGCAACGTGTGAGAGTCACATTACATTGACTCCAGGGGATCTCTTTAAAAGCCTGGGCTTAGCTTAGATTTGATCTCTCACAGCTAAATTGAAGCCTGGCGTGAGCATAGATTTACTGGACTTTCAGGCACACGATGCTGTTTCAGTGGGGTTATAAAGTCTGAATCATGACACATCAAAACAGAAAGCATTATACCTCTAGGGGTGTCATGTCACCTTTATTTATGAAGGTGGTTTGTCCTGACGTGCTTTTCCCAGAACAAAGGGCCTCGATACAGGCAGAGGTAGAAGATAAAACAGCCACAAAGGGTTGCAACCCATTCCAAATTGTGCAATACATATAGGCTACAGGCAGCCAGAAATCAAAACCACAAGGGCCAGGAATTTGTTCATACTTGCCGCAATATACATCTTACTGTAACTACTGCCTGATGTTCACGTAAATCAAGCACTTTAATAAGCAAACGTCATATTTATTGAAACAAACTGTTTATTTTAAATTGATTGACTACTTTGTATGTTTGTTCATTTAGTTATTGGCAGTATGATGCATGCAGGACTATATATAATCTCTCTCTCTCTCTCGCTCGCTCTCTCTCAAATATAAATAAATATATATATAAACTGTATATATCGTGATGATGTATAATTAACTGTAATGTGTGTGCCTTTGTCTATTGTCTTGCAATGCCTTAAAGTTTGAGGTAAGGCCTTTATTTCTCTGAGCCTTTAGATATGGTGTGTATAGATATCTTGTTGACACCTGAGGGAAACCGAAGGGATTCGTCTGGGGTGTGCGTACAGTACTGTATGTGCACATCACCTTCCTCATTGTTTCATGGTAGCTTTGGGTCACACCACGGTGTAATCCTATCCTGCTGTATAGAACAGCATAGCGGCTATTGTTCCAAGTGGAACATGATCCTAGTATCCCATACAGGCACCAACACTAAACACCCTCTCTGGGCCTCCAACTGTGCGCTCTATGTAACACACGGTTATTTTACATGCTAAATAAATTTTCCACTATTGTGAAATATCTCAACAAAAATGAGTGTAATATCACCCTTGTGTGGAAAAAATTATTAATCTTATTGATGACAATTGGGTTTGTGTTTTTAGAACACAATAAGTCCATTTGGTATATTCATCTGTTATTCATTTGATACGCAAGCTATTATCCAACAACTTCTATCCTCAAGCTTAATTCACTTTATGTTCAGAAATTCAATACATGATTTTGTAATTGTGAAGTCAAACAGTTATTTATTGTACACTGGGGGAAAAGTTATAGCTCCATGCAGCGGAGGGATAGAGTAAATTGTCATAAGAGTAATGCCAAAACAACCTTCTCAGGTAAGAAGGAAATAGGAATATGCGTCAATGTTCCCTTGGCATCCCTCCAATTTGACATGACTATAGGCTGAATTCTGATCACGAATTATCATGCTGGCTGATCGCTGTAATAACGATGATATTAATAACATGCTGGCTGATAGCTCACATCAACATGATGACGACAGCACATTTGTAGCTTTTAGAGAGAGAGAGAGAGAGAGAGAGAGAGAGATAGGAGAGGGGACTTAAGGTTTAACAAAATAGAGAGATAGCCAGGTTAAGAGGAAAGGCAAGAACAGAATGAGGACCCGTTTTTAACGAGAAATAAGCGAGACAGAAAAAAAACAGAGAAAGTGAGAGACCCTTGCTGTTCCGGAAATTCCATTCATTCCTGTATAATTCCTTCTATCGGTGCTTTCATGTGCAATGCACTGAAGGACACACAGACACACATGAACAGGGGGAGAGAGAGAGAGCGAGAGAGAGAGAGAGAGAGAGAGAGAGAGAGAGAGAGAGAGAGAGAGAAGGGGCCAGTCACTCCCTACTTGTCAACACTGTGTCTACTTTTCCCCCCTCACCCTTAACCTCGGACCCCTGGCCAGGCTTAATAACAGGAAGTAACAGAGGAGAAACATTGGCAACAGCTTGCTCTGGAAATCTTCATGCGGGTCAGTACTGCGAGGCCATTGGACATATAGTGTTGAAAGTTTAATTCCCACTATATGATTAGGATGATATTGGGTCATATTCTAAGACACTCGGATCATGAATGTATTTTCCTTATGACACTTTTCCACTGACTACCGACGTAGCTTCTGGCGCTTTTCCAATGCATGGTACCAACTCTACTTGACTCAGCTACTCACTTTTGGTACCAGGTAGTTTATTTCCCACAGCAAATATACCTAGCATGGTGTAACCAGACACTATCACTGTGAATATGTGAACCAAACTTGGTTATTATGGTCTGGCCATGTTCCATTGGGAAGTGTTCACAGTCATTGCCTCCTTCTGGGCGTAGACCTCTGGTTAATTTTGAAACTATCGGACAGCGTTTAAACCAATCGGCGTTAGAACTTCGAAAAATGTGTCAATACAGTCAAAACAATCTACAACTGTTTTGATAGCTTCATCTAGCTCTACCACCAATTCAAAACATGCTTGACGTCATTGTCATCTCACTAACCCACCCTGATTGGTCCGCCAGAAGGATGGCTGGGAAAACACTCATGCTAACAGGGTTTCCAGACTGTATTCTCAGCGAAAACAATTGAGCTGAGAGCAATAGTCGGGCATCATTATAGTGATGCTGCTGTTCAAACCACTTCTGTCATTGTGGTCCTTTTAATATCTATAGTCACGTTTACGTTTCTTTCTTTCTTTTTCATAAACTTTGGTAGACGTGTGTGGCCATCAGTTCTGAGACTCTCTCGCTGGATCTTTTCATCAGCAAACAAAACACCTTCCTTGAAATGGCTTCATAAATGGTAAATACATATTGTGGCTACAATAATCCTATCTTGCAGTAGGATGCATGCGCCCATGTATCACAATGATGCAGTCAGGTATGGTTTTCAATCTGTAATCTGCAGTGTTTTTCATGTCACATGGTATTGCCTCAGCTCGCTCGGAACCTCAACGGAGGTGCTATAACACAAATCCACAACTTTTGCCTGATGGAAAGTCAAAACGTGAAGTCCAGCCATTACAAAGCAGTAGAGAAGCACCATTAGTCAGGAAGTATGAGTTATTTAATGAGTCAAAACAGTGAAATCTCACTTCTACTGTTCTAACAAGTAGGCCTATGTGAAGGAGTGATGCATTGTAGCAAACTTACACTCAGTGGCCACTGAGTTTCTTCTACAGGTTTGGTTCAATATATATTTGAATTAATGAGGTGTTTACAGGTGTAAAATAAATGGTGTGAACTAAGTGTTTCTACTGTCTGCCTTCTACAGAATAGGGAAGTAGGTCTACTATCTATCTATCTATCTTAAAAATATCTCCACACACAGCAGACTCACAAAAGTGTTCGGAAAAGGGAAGATGTGGTCGCAAAGAACTTTCTTCTCTACCTCTACCGCCAAAGTTCCCTTGATCAGCTGCCACATATGGCCTATAGTATCACAGAGTATAGCTCCTATGTTTGTAGCTGTACGGTTCTGAACAAGAGGACTCGCTCAACATAAATCTCTCTCGTGCATACAGACTCTAGAATGCCTACGGCTGGCACTCCTACATGTATTGTGTGTCTGTGTTGGAAAGGTATGCCTTCAGAATTACAAAGGAATGTTAATCTTCCTTTGTTCATCACAGCTGTACATTTACATACACATGTTATATGACCCATCCTACTGTACGTAGAAGCACTGCAGTTCAAAAAGCAAAACTGTGCCTTGTTGTGCTCGCCTTCACGTACGAACGTATGGATGTGCATTTGTTTGTTTAGCACAGTGGGGGGATAGAGAGAGAGAGAAAGAGAGAGAGAGAGAGAGAGAGAGAGAGAGAGTGTATGTGTGTGTGTGTGTGCATGTGTGGGGTGAGTAAGTCCAAAGTTCAGGTTTATGTGATGTTTCACCACACCATCTTCTCTCTCCGTCCCGACTCATTTTTTGGAAAGAAAACATGTTTCTTCGTACAGTTACAGGAACGATCACAAGAAACAACATTGGAATAATTTGCTACTATAAACACCATTTCCTGTACTTGTATTTTAACTAGGATTGTTAAAACAGTTTGTACAAACACACTGTACACACACATTTTGATTTGCTGTTATTAAATGTGAAAGAAAAATGTTGACATTTTACATTTGTATTTATAAGTTTCCAAATTGAAAAGCATAATTTACATTTCTTTTGTTATGATAATGTAAAGAATGCACTTGTATTTTTTATGTATGTATTCTTTGGCAACAGAATGGGCTTGAGGGTGGGGTGATGGCTGAGACAGGTATCAGGGGTGCTAATGTTACTGTAGACGTTATAATAGCACTACAGCAGACACTAGTCATATGTTCCACCAGTTAAACTGCACCAGTACCACTCCCAGAATCACACACACACACACGTGCGTGCACGCGCGCGCACACACACACACACTATCTTGTGCACACCTAACAATAAAATTTCTCTCTCTCACTCTATCTCTCTCTCTCTCTCATGCTATCTCTCTTTTGCGTCACACGCAGACAAACACACGTGCGCACACGCACACAGACAAACACACGCACACACACACATTATCTTGTGCACACCTAACAATAACATCTCTCTCTCTCTCTCTTTCTCTCTCAATCTTTCTCTCTCTTTCGCGTCACACACAGACACACACACCCGCACACACACACACGCACACACACACGCACGCACACACACACACACACACACACACACCTAGAAACATAAAAGTTTATTTCTCTCTCTCTATATATTTTTCTCTCTCTCTCTCAAACTAGTAAACACACACACACACACACACGCACACGCACACACAGTTTAAATGCAGACTCAGTGCTGTGCGGAGGCCATTAGCGTGTCCTGCTAATCCATGTAAGCAGCTTTAGCATGCTCAGCAAGACTGTGATGGTGTCTTGAGGACAACAGTGTCATCTCTGGCCTAGTTGCACCACCTGACTGCACGCTGTGTGCACATGGATGCTGTGCTGTCCCAACACAGGGGAAACAACTCCTGACCATAACCCCAGGCAGCGGTGCTATTTCAGTCAGCTGGAATGTTCCGGGATGTTTTCAACAGTGTCAAATGTTTTATTTTTTAATGCAGTGTGGACACGAACCGGGCAAATTCCTTGAGTTGCGAAATAAGGAAATAGAAACGTGTGGCGTGTTTACTTACATTCCTCAGTATGTCACAATTCCCTTGTGATTGAAACAACTAGCGTTGCAATGTTGTTATTTAGTTTGGGGTGGGTTTCTATATACTCCCCAACACCCAGGGCTCATAGGCCCCTTGTCTGATCTACCCTTACTCAATGTGACCATGTTGGTGCACACAATAGTGTTTCAGAACATCTACATCCAGCTGCAGAGAACGTTTTGTCTTTTAAATCCATACAGTATAGGTCTTCATGACATTGAATGAAATTAATGGTTTCAAGAGAATAAGAACAGGCTCATCCAGTATGCTCTTCAAGCTCTCCAGTTCAAAGGCATGGCTTATAAAAGACATGTTTCACTCAATGAGATGGATTTAGCCAAGGGCAACGACAAGCTGGGCTCCCCAAATAAAAAAAGAAACAAATCTGACAAATCTGGGTTAAATGATTGATCGCTCATGTCTACAGCTGGATCGACATCCAGGTGTGCTGTCATTATAACCCTGAGGTTCGGTGTCTTTAGCTATAGAAGAGAAACACCTTTAGCTGCTGAATAGATTTTTACGATGGCTACTTATATGAGCAGGTGGAATGATGCTTCATCTTCTCCTGGGAGGGGCAAGCAGCGTGTTGTATGGAAGTAATACAAATACAGAGAATTCCATTAAAAAATACTGAATGTGATGCTGAATTTGTAATAAACTCATACTATCCTTATATCTAATATAGTCAAGCCAAGTCAAGTCAATTTATTTATAAAGCACATTTAAAAACAACCAACAGGTGAACACAGTGCTGAATATACATCAGCATGATATTATTGGAGATGAAATAATCCTTTGGTCATGCTACGCAGTGCTAGTTTTACATCCTCAATTGACGTTCATTACAGCATTCCTCAAACCATGCTGTTTAAGACGTCTCCCCTCCTCTCCCCTCCTCTCCCCTCCCCTCCCCTCCCCTTCCCTCCTCTCCCCTCCTCTCCTATCCTCTCCTATCCTCTCCTCTACACTTCTCTCCTCAGGACTGAAAAAACAACAATATGTGAAGCTATTTGGCTCCATGGTGGTTGGCTCATGTGCGGGAAGGCAAACCGCACATCAGCTGCCTGCCTGACTACACAACCGTCAACGCCCCCTATACCTCTATTCAAAACCAACCCCAGAAGCCACATGGAGATGATTAAATTCTCCGTCAGAGTTCAAAAGCAATAAAAAAAAAATGAAATGAAAACAGGGGTGGCGCACTACACAAAAGACTTCATTGTTGCTGCCCAACGAAGGAATGTGCGTGTGTGTGTGTGCGTGCGTGTGCGTGCGTGCGCGCGCGTGTGTGTGTGTGTGTGTGTGAAGGACTGTGGGCAAGGGCTATGAGGAATTTGTGCATGGAAACAAAAGAGCGCCTATGACTTGGTAGGGAGAGACAGAATGCATAGAGCCTGAAACCATGGAAACCAATGGGCCTCTGAGACGGGAGGGGGCAGTGAGAGAAGGGAAAGAGAGAGAGAGAGAGAGAGAGAGAGAGAGAGAGAGAGAGGGAGAGAGAGAGAGAGAGAGAGAGAGACCTGCCTCTTTTTGAACGATTTCCTGTATAACAGAGGAAAGGAGACTGGGTTTGACTCAGTGCGTAAAGAATTTATAAACAGTGACGCTTGTGGGCCAGAGCAGGACCGCTCTTAAGTTACTTTAGATGAGACACATTTAAGCCATTGTACATTACCCATGCCGTTGTCGAAAACTGAATAACAATCCGCGGATATAGGCAGTAATACAATATGGAACGAAAACGTGTTTCTTTATTTTTATCTGCAGCGGTACTCATCTTATTCACAGTCACGTTGCAGTCTGGGACTGTAGGTGAGTAGCTTTTACGTGATAGCATATGCTACATTTTATCGCGCACAATGACAGTGCCGTGCCCTAATGCATTGTTAGGTAGGTCTGTTTGACCTAGTCTTCGATCATATAGAATGTGGGACTATGATATCTGTACATTTTAATAGCGTGGGTATTTTGCACATGGATCTCTCAAGCAAGTCACGGGTAGCGCAACAGGTGACGCGCGCACATCCCAAGAACAGTTCTACCGCTGTTCACAAGTTATGGGGTGCTTCTTTTAAAAAAAAAAAAATGTTTAAAGCATATTTCACCTAAAGCAATTTTGTTTTGATAACCATGTTTGATAAAGACCGATACGTTTATTAAATGTTTCATGTATCTGTTTTCAACACGTATACTGTAGTAGTTTAGCATTTTAATTGAACATGTTTGAGAACCTTCCCATTGGTTGGCTCACCTTTATGCAGCTCAGTCACTCTCGTATACAGTATACAAAGTGTATTTTATTCTGCTCACAGGACTTTACAAATAGCATTACGTTTGTTAAATTTTCAACTCATCTTAATCAACACTTATCTTTTTGATCTCTTTGTTTCCTTCCTTCCTACATGTCTCAGTTCTTCGTCTGTACTTTTTGCGTTGTGCGATTCTACAGTTTTCAACCTGGAAACCCCACATAGCTAAATACTGTGTGGTCCTTGCATTGTCTGATGTGTTACAAACACATACCTACATTCAGGCTTGTGTGCTATAGGCAAATGCTCTACCCACGTGCCAATGAGCCATGCACACATGCATGCACAAACATATACCCTCGGCCTCCTACAAACATAACAGAAGCATCCGCCCACATGTAAGTGATGACATGAATGCCAGTGCACACGCGTGCACACACACACACACACACACAAAAACAAGTGCACGCGTGCATGTACACATGCTTGCCAAACACACCCACGGTGTGTTATTCCAATCTAAACTCAAACCCTGAGAGCCTCACTGTTGTGTCAGCGCTGAAGCAGCTTGACATTTGGTTACCTAAACACATGTGAGGTGGAGTGGGTTGGCTTTATCTGTAGACTGTTTTCATTCAACTGATGTTGATAATGGTGGGCTGTCAGAGAAGAAGGTTGCTTATTTCTGAAGATGACTTTTGACCCTTCCCTCTTTTCCCCGTGAATATCCTCTTTAAGGTTTCTGCATGTGAAGAGGCTATGCGCTGTATATCTGAATGTAATGCACTTTTGCCGGAGTACAGTATGTTACTTTATTTGGCACCAGACGAGAGTAAGTTCCTGAATGCAGAATCACATCTGCTAGTGTGTGTTAGTGTGTGTCTCTTTACGTATCTAGCCCTGAAGAATACATTCTGAGGGTTTCACACTGACCCCTCCTGGGGCTTATGCCGTTAGGGCTGAAGAACAGAAGAGTTCAGCCTTACCCTGTTGAATTGTCTTGAGTTTCATTTGACCATATTAGTCTCCTTCTTATCGTGGCTGCTCCTGAGTTATCCCCTCTTAACTTCTCTATGTGTTAGAGGGAAGGTCGGAGAGAGGAGGGCCAGGGGAGGTGGCCGAGAGAGAGAGAGAGAGAGAGAGAGAGAGGGAATGAAGGGATTATGGGGTGAATGGGGAGAGCAGGATTAAAAGGAGGATGTCTTTCATGAGAAGTGGGGGAACAGGGCCGCCTGCTGCGATAGTTATGTAGCTCTGAACAGTCTCTCGCTCCGTCTCGCGCTTCATTTAAGTGACAACCCTAGACTGGACAACATGCTGCGGCTGCAACGCTTCACTTTTCTTTTAAATTGCTCCCAGAAAGGTTTTGTCTTGTCTACGGTTTCGTCTTTTTTGCCTTAACCTGAGAGTTTATATTTAAATAAACAGGAATCAAGCCAAAACAGACCTGCAAATGATTGCTGAGACTTGGCCAGTGGTTCGAAACACTGACCAAATGTGGATCCACGTCTTTTCAATGCATTCGATTAAAGGCAGATTTTTACTGCCAAAAGTCTACATCAAAAAGCAGTCCTGTGCAGCTTTTCCTGTGTAATGTGATAAATTGCATTTATGCTTCCTCTTGGCCTCCCTTCCACTATAAGCTCACATCCTCAATTATTTAAGGAAAACAGTTCAAATGGAAAACAGTGGAGGAGAGGAAATAGAAGGACATATTTTGGATAGTTGGGAAGTGTTTTTTATTGGTCTTCAGCGTTGGTGAAAATGTTGCATGAAAGACTTTAGGTCATTCATAACATACAAACTCCTACTGCTGAGCATGGGTTTAAGACTATCCAGGCTCTTCAGAAGTCTTTCAGTACCTTGACAGAAGAACACATCATTATATTGTAGGTTATTACCTGGATAGAAACAGCTGGGGACACAGAAAATAACTTATATTAGCTATGGACAGGCAATTAAAGCATGCACATACTGTATATACACACATATACACACTGTATATACTACTGTATATACACACAAACTTGCCAATACGCAAATACTCAAGAAGTAAGTCCAGCATTTGAAGTTGAATGAGTGCAGGGAGCTCAGGCCTTTCAGCTGAAACAATCATCACAGGTTGCCTATCTGCAAGATCTGTCATAACTTCAATGCAGGACTTCAAAGGAATGTTAAGGCCAGAAAACCTCAGCACAGCAGAGGGAACACTACTTGAGTTGACCTACACTTCTTATTGCTTTAACATGCCGTAACGTTGATTCAAAATCCTCACTTCTTATAGTACTGATATATCTGCAGATGTAAAACATTTCAAGCTCACCATTCAAGGGGCCGCATGCAATTTAGCAGACCTTCTTTTATTGAAATACCTGCTCTATAACTTGTGTGACGTAAATGGACAGGTTTTGTCTGTCCCAGAGGTTTTTTGTGGGGGTGTTGTGTGTAGGATGGTATTATTTTAATGCTGTCTAGATAGAATATCCAAATGCGAGGGAAAGCGTGCTGAAAGTCTTAAAAGTCGCTTAGCTTCCTGTTAGATGACTAAGCCCGTTCATAGTGTGTGATCAGGTAACCATAACACATATGCATAAATTCACGCACACACACACACACATTCAGTAATGCGGCGGATATCATGGCAAAAGGAAGACTTCAAGCCTGAATGTAAAACATCCTGTGACATTTAGCATCTCTTCGAGGTCCCGGTTTTGAAAAGGGTGCCGTGTCAATTGATTTCACGATACCACAGACTGCTCTCAGTGCAGTTGTTTTGTCTATCATGGCGCTCAGACCATGGATTTTTTTGTTGTTGTGGGAGTTACAAAGGTCTTTCAACCATAGAGAATTGTCTCTCTATCATATCTGATACCTTTCCACTCATTCGTAAAAAAAAAATAGAAAGCCTCTGAGCAAAGATATTTGTGTGATTGTGTGTGTGTTCCTGCACGCATCCTTAGAGTAAAACTAAACGTTAATAAACCTGATCCTGTTGCCCAGGCTTTTAAACACCTGTGCTCCTATAGTGGAAAGTTGCCAGATGTTACAGCTGTCAGTAAAATTAGACTGATAATAGTAAATATGATAACACAACTGCTAATGAAATGTAATAGATGTATAGGTCTGGCACAATTAACCAGCAAACAGGTCAACATGGAGTCGTCTATGAAGAGTCACAGATTATATTGTGCAGATTAGATTATGAGCCTTGACAGCATGCATCCTTGTATCTTCAAGTTCACAATTTATAGCAATGCTGCTACATTTCCACTTTACAATTACTGCTTTATTAGCTGAAAGTGTGTAATGTTAATATGCAATGCAAATGCAATGTAGCTTAATTTGTGGAAAAATGTGCCGCCAGCACAAATTAAATCCGTTGCAGGTTGAACATTGTGCATTGGAAATCACTGATTGATAATGGCAGTAAAATAGCAATCTCAGAGGCCTTTGTATAGTAAAAGTTATTTCTAATCGATTTAAATGAAAGAAGCTCATGTTTTTCTAAACAGTAACTACACATTTTATATGATCTCTGCTGACAGTTTTCATTGATTGTACTTCAGAAGTGTAACTTTACAATTAAGTAGGTGATTTCTGTCTCTTTTGCACTTGAACGTGTGGGCTTAGTTATTCTATTTCACTTCTGATGTGGTGACGTGTCTTCTTGGCAGTGCCTTGATCATTCATTTGCCCCAGGGTAAACCCATATACGCACTTTCACTTTGAGTAAGAATTACATTCTATTAGAATGAACTCTTCAGCATAGAAAATAAAAAAACTTTTTGGTGGTAATGTATTGATGTGTGGAAGCATCAGGTTCCCTTGGTTCAAATCCACCACTGGGATGAAATATCCCACTGAAAATGCCCGAAGCATCCTTTACTTAAAGCTGCTTTAAATGTGATTTGAGAGTTGCAATGAGAGATAGCGATTAAAGAGAGCGAGGAATGACGGCAAGATGTTGTAAATCAACAATGCCATCCCTATAGATCCTCCCGTTGGTCTGCCTTTGCAAAACACATTGTGCGTTAATATGATTGACAAGTAAGGTAGATTTGCCAGACCAATCGGAGAAGAGGCCCTGATTAGCGTGGTGAACAATCTAAATATATAAAGGCTATCATCCAGAGCAGATATTCTCAGAGAGCATTTCACTCCTGATACTCTAGCTAACAGATGTATGTGGTATTTTGGTCAGATTACAATCAATTTAAAGCTCTACAGCTCCTTTAAGGTAAACACATAGGAGTGCATTGTTTAATAAAGTTTAGCTTTAAGATTTATTAAGTTATTAAAATACAGCAATGCCCGTTACCCAGGTTTGCATGTCATACATATTTTATATCAGATAAGAGCGGTGACGCGACCTTAAGATTTAAAGCTCTGTTAAAGTGAAAAGAAGCAAAGATCTGGCCGATTACAATTTAAAAACCTTTATTTATTTATTTAAATTTGATCACGTTTAACCACAGTGTGTTTTCTCCTCAGCAGGCATATTCCCCATCCCAGTGGAGAATGGGATGTTCCCCCCTTTACCCCAGAGACAGCTGTGTATGTTCTGTGATCTGCTGCCTTCGTCCTGTGATGGCATAGGGACCTGTAAATCCAACTGCTCCATCACATCCATCTGTATGGAGTACGAAGACATCTGTGTGGCTATCTGGTATGTACAGTATTGGCACTTGGCTCATAACTGTCAGTTTGACTGTGTGTGTGTGTGTGTGTGTGTGTGTTGGGGGTATGGGGTGCTTTAGGTTACAATGTGGCAATAGAGGGTGATAAGTCCACATGCAGTGCATAAACTGCAAGGCTGGGACCAGGCCCGTAGGGAGATGATAATATTGCCCATAAAATACAAAGATGCTGTGTTGCTAGCATGGCTGTTGGGTAGACTTAGCACAAGAGGAAGAGTGCCAGTGTCGATCACAGTCCATCCCCAAATATGGACGGTTCTTTCAGTGTCCTTAGTGCATATAGCCAGACGTTTGAGCACAACGTACTAAATAAGGAGGTCTTAAAATCGCTGTATCTGACTGAATTGAATGTATTGTTTCTGTTTATAGGTCACACCTTTTGCTGTTTTATTTTTATGTTTTTTATAATTTGAATTAGGATTTTGAATAACTGTCAACATTATATGAGCAGTCCTGGTCGTGACTAGTGCTATAGGATATTTACTTGGACCCGGGACTCAAGTGGCGTCTGTCAATGTCACTTCCTCGGACCTGGGACTCCTGTGGCGTTTGTTAATGCTACAATTGACAGATCACTCTTAATTAACTCTTTAAATCTTTATGATGTGTTAGTTCTTAAGTACGGCACAATGTGAAAATTATTATACATAGTATTAATGCTAAATATTGTTTGCCTACCATCACCTATTGCTATCTGAACCGTCCTGGAGGGGTGGATTCCTCCCTCTGTGGTCCCTTCCCAAGGTTTCTTCCCCCATAGGGTTCTACTGGAAGTTTTTCCTTGCCCGGGAGGGGGGGGGGGCAGGTTAAGGGGGTGTTGTTTGTTTCCATGTGAAATGTAGGTTGTACAGCCCTTCAAGACTGTAATGTGATTAAGGGCTATATAATTATAATTGACTTGACTTACTTGACGTATATCTAAGCTAACGTTCAAGCTAGCATGGAATATAAACATTAATCCTCTATTTCTGTCTGCCTCAGGAGGAAGAACGGCAGCAGCTTCTCAGAAGAGACTCTGTGCCACAACCCCTCTGTCCCTCTGTACGGGGTTATGCTGGACGACTACAACAGCTCAATATGCAACATGAGAGAGAAGAACACCACAAACGGACCTGCCTACTTCTGCTCCTGCAGTAAAGAAGAATGCAACAATGAGATGGCATTCTCTCCCAGTGAGTGCCATGATAACCATTGCATGCAGGGATATATTTACTTATTGATAATTAGGGCTTGGAGCGTTAACACGTCTTTGAAATGAATTTGAAATGTTTAACGCGCAGAAAAAATATTTACGCATTTGACGGAGCACTTTTTCTCTCTCCTTACATCCTGTTGTGGCGAATGAGTGTGCTTTCTAAGCCAGACGTCAGTCAGATCATGCACGACAACGTGCATGAACGAGGAACATTTTCATTTAAAGTTTCCTAATGGCACTTTGGACTAAACTGCAGTGGTACGGTATGTAGGCCTACCATATAGCCAGGCATTGTGAATGCGAGGTCTCGACTCTCAGCGTGTTACATTCCAGACTTCTGATCCAAACCATGGTAACGTTTATTAAGTTGCCAGTCACATAACATCGATCAAACTATCTCTCCTTTCCGTCTCTCTCTCTCTACCGCTATGCTAGTTGGCTGTAAATGTTGCCGCGTTATGTGCAGACTTTTCCGTTCCATATCGCTCTAAGTGATGATGTCACAGCTACCCTAGATCTCTCCCTAGTACCTGCAGCAGATGTAACACCTGGTTGCATTGTGTATATGTTCCCATTATCTTTCAAATTAAGCTATAAGTGGTCTCCTCTTTAGTGTTCCAAGTTGTTGGTGATTTCAAATGTGTCTATATGATATTTTAAACATTAATATAGCAGCAAACAACTGCTAGGCTATTTTCAGGCTGTAGCAGTGGTTCAAGCAATAGCCTAGCTCTATGACCATATGGGCCTGGGTTTGAATCTGGCCTGATATATTTTCACGGTTCTTCCTCGATATCTCTCTCCCATTTGCTTTTTGTCTCTCTATACTGTCCTGTCCATAAAAGAACAAAAAGCCATTAATCACAGCAATTTTAGCGATTTATTCATAATTATTTTAATCGACACCCAGCCCTACTAATAATATATAGTTATTGACGCACGAGATTAGAGGTACTGAGTAAGTCATTTGGTTAACAGACAGTTGACTTGTATCTGTGGGTTATTCCCATAAACAGTCAAAGATGCCTTGTCAAATACAGCTGTGCACACCCTGTTGGTGATGGGGCTTTGGCATATTTATTTTGTCTTCGGCTGCAAGGTGCCATTCTACTTCTTGGCTGCCTAACACCACCCCAACCAACACACACACACACACACACGCACACACACACACACACGCACACACACACACACCCTCTAACCACAGAAGACAGCCAAAGTTCATGTTTATCTTGGCATGTAAACATGTACACTAGCTTGTCATTAGATTGTGGGGGGTTTTGTTTTGGTGATGAGTGCTGCTCTTTAGAAAGTTAACTGGAGTCCATCGGGCACAGGAGGTGAAGGAGAAAAAAAAAGCGTGTATCAAACACAAACTCCATTAACGGAATCACCAGCATGTTGCATGTCGTGGCACGCGCTGTGCCCGGCTCACGCCCTCTACACATCAGTCAGCGCTGTTCTCACACGGTAACACACAACAAATACATTTGCTTTTCCCGATTAGTTGTGTTGTGAGTGTATGGCTGTACATTCATTCTGTACATTCGTGACACCATTTGTGTGCAGACATGCATGCACAGGACATATTGAATCGTGTGCGTGTGTGTGTGTGTGTGTGTGTGCATTCGTGCGTGCATATAGGGCAGTGTCCTGGCGGAGAGCTCAGACATGTGGTTTCCTGTCTGTGTTTAACTCAAATCAGAAACATCTTCAGCACGCTGGCTTGGCGCACACAGAAGCCTTCTCTCCATGCTACAGTATATGACAACACAGTGCTCTCGGCACACTAAGTGCTGGTGGATGGGTGAATGAATGTCTTCCTATAGGTTCTCAATGAACTGAGACAGTGGAATCAGTCATAACTTTTACCTTCACCAGACACCCGAATAGTCTCAAACTTCAGAGTCTTAGCCTTGCTGTAGTGTGTGTCGTGTACCTCTTTATCTATGTCTTATTGTGATTATCTGCCTTTCTAGCTTTATTTTCCCTCTCTCTCTAGTTCCAGACACGCATGCATGCGCGCGCGCGCACACACACACACACACACACACACACGCACACACGCACCCGTCACAGGCTTGATGGTAAGGGTTGCGGCCCCTTCCTCCCATTGAAGACACACTTTGCAGGAAGCCTATGTTTGGATATTGGACCCCTGCCAAGATGTTTTCCTCTGCGAATGCCTCACATCGTTGCTCCCCAGGACAGCATTCTTCTCTAGGGCCCCTGTTTCAGTGTGCAGCTATTTGGACGTGTCTGTGACTGTTGTGCCACACGTGCGTGCACGTGTGTGCATGTGTCCGACTTGTGTACTTGTATGCGTCGGTGTATTTACAGTAACTGTCACTGTGATGGAGTGAAGGCTTTGGTAGCGCTTCCTAAAAACAGCAACAGGATGGGATGACTATCAGAACCAGATGCCCGTAAATCAGGCAGACAAGTGTTAGAAATCACTTGCTATCACTTTATTGCTGATTTGTTGGAAGGAAACAGACATGACACGAGAGCAGCTGCTTAGGAAGACCATGCACCCTATATCTGCAGAGCTGTGGTTAGCTGTGGTTAGGAATATGCAGAATATAAATATCCTGTACAGAGGTTTTCAAATGGGGTTGAGATGTTTTTCTTTAGCTGAGAGATTATTTCTGAATTGAGTTTGCATTTTTAATGTCTGTGCATTAGAGCTGCAAAATAATGATATAATTATTAGATCATAATGCCTATGTATTATTTTGTCCTGTCCATTTGTCATCAATTTCAATATGTATGTTTCATGCTTGATATTGTAAGGTCATGCCCACACCACAGTTGTTATTAATAGCGCAGAGCTTAGGATGCTGCCCTGAGAAAACAAAAGTGACTGCGAGAAAGGAAGGGTACACATCCTCCATCTTGTAATAATTATACATATATATATATATATATTATATTATATATATATAATTATAGTAATATATGATGCGTTTCCGGGAGCCACCTACGACATTCTGATCCCTCTGACCAATCGGTTTTCTAGCTTGCGCATATTTATTGCACTGCTATAGGCTAGCGAACTATCTGCTGTCGCACTGTCCTGGAGCAGGCTAATGTGTGGTTACAGCTGTTGTTATTAGTCACGTATGTGTTTTGCAGCTTGTAAACGTTGATAGTAACATTGATAGTAAATACTGACTTGTCACAGTAACTACCCTTTGTTTCAGTACTTCAGTATCTGCATACGTTGTAGTATATATGTTTTTCAATTTCATGCGGTTATTCTTTGTTCAGTAAAGGCTTGTGTGGCCTGATCCTTAAATGTCTGAGGTAAGTCTTTATCATGATCTGCAGTTCTTTTTGTTTACCGATGAGTGGTTTGAGAGAAATAACACAGGAAGAATGAAACAACTTCATAGAACTTTAGATATAGGGTTTAGATATAGGATAGGATATAGGGGGAAAATGTTGGGTATTAAACGCTCATTTTACAGCTCCTGCTGTATAGAATGTTGGCTGACACTGGTCCATCCAGCAGAGCTTTATAGACACGTGGACGGCCAACTCTACATCTCAAAAAGGAAGGGAAACAGAAGAAATGGAGAAAGTACATAAAGTAGATTAGATATTGACGGAGTTAATGTAATCACACAGATATAGACTACAGTGGGAGGCAGCCAAAAGAAAGCAGACACTGAGAGACATTGAGCACTGTGTTGTAGAAGAGAGATGGCGTGTAAATAATGGGAGATATGAGACATGTTTATGAAGTGGCCCAGGCACTAAAGTGGGTGCTGTTACCATAACAAGTAAATAGTGAGGCTGAGATTCACTGTGACTGCCTTGATGCTTCATCATAATAACATGATACATGTCTCTGGATAAAGTTAAGCGGCAAACAGGTTTATTGCGGTATAATTGTTTTTAAAAAATGATTCACACTTACCATTATACAGCAAGCATCAAAGTATCAAGCACACTAATCTACAGGCCTAGAGATATAGCTTTGTATGTGAAACTACAAGAATCAGAACAGAGTACTAGCTGTGGATTACATTATGGTTACATTAACCCCTACATCACTAGGCCAGATGTGTATATAACTTTAATATACACGTCTGGCCTATGGAGGCCAGACTA
>JAODUH010013836.1:0-16097 GCA_027564835.1 Typhlichthys subterraneus | reverse complement strand
CTGGCTATACTGGTTATACTGGTTATACTGTGACCCTGCTTATGTAACATATACTTCTTATATAGGTCTAGGTTATACTAATTATTCTGGCTATACTGGTTATACTGGTTATACTGTGACCCTGCTTATGTAACATATACTTCTTATATAGGTCTAGGTTATATTTGTTATACTGGTTATATTGGTTATACTGTGACCCTGCTTATGTAACATATACTTCGTATATAGGCTTATGGTTATACTGCTTATGCTGGTTATCCTGGTTATACTGGTTATACTGGTTATACTTTAAACCCGTCATGAAACATACTTCTTATATAGGTCTATGGTTATACTAGTTATAGTTATTATACTGCTTATACTGGTTATACTGGTTATACTGGTTATACTGGAGTGGTCCTGTAACCTGTTCAGGTGAGTTACCCTTAAAGTGTAACTGCATTTTTAATTGTGCTATTTGAGCTGTAAACTAAATAACATGTGATGAGACACACACATGCAGGTGGTAATATTGACAAAATTCCAATTTTTATACACATCTGGATTTAATGTTCTGTAAATAACTTTACACGTCATTTCCAATAAACACGCCGCTGGTTTCCAACCGTAGTACCCCTCGTCTGCTTGTGCGTCACCCAACTAAAATGTTAACGTTAATGTTAATGTGACTTCCCCCTCCTGTCCCCCCTCCTCTCCCCCCTCCCCTCCCCTCACGCAGCGCCTTGACTACGTTTTAGCATTTTTCAAAGCTGGGGTGACGTTGCACTTTAAGTGTACTATGTAACTGACACTTGTGAACACACACCGACATCTAATCCCCCCCCTCCCCCTCCCCCTTCTCCAATAATTAACATCTGACACTGGAAACCGTGAGCCCAAAACATGGAGAAGAATGCAAATATTGAATGACAACAATAGAGGATACGGATACCATAAACTCAATGAGGCTAGCATATGATTATTACACCTTTAAACTCACTAGCTGTAACCTTATAAATTGAATACTATGTTTACATGTTGGTGTTTAACACATTGCCATGGTGAGTCTTGATTCAACAATCTCCGCTGGGTGTTGCCCTAGCGATGACTGAAGTTTATTATACGCCTTTATGGGTTTCTCTCAAACTCCATCAAAAGCCACCTCACGCAGTTCTCCTGCACTCATCTGTATCATAGCCTGTTTGAATGGTCCACTGTTAAATCATCCATCTTGGAGTCCTTGTATGTGAATACTGTATTTATTAACTCTTGGCTAAGGAGAAGCACAGCATGAAAAACAGAATTCTTCCGAGGAACACAGTATTTCTCCAGATGTTTATACTGTTTCACAAGCACAGGCAGTTGTGATTCTGATAAAGAGGGACCACAAAAATAAATAAATAAAATAAATAAAAACAGGGTCACAAGACGTTTGGTCCTTTGTAACCAGGATTGCTTGTCCTGTGGTCTGAGCTAAATGTGGATGGGTATGTGATGCCTAGACAGAGAGGTGATGACTGTGCTGGAGGGGAAATAACATGTGAGGCATAGAACAGACTCCATACAGAGGGGACATAGAGGGTTGAACAGAGAGGAATGCAGAAACACAGATCTCCCTGACAATGTGATTGTATTCACTCAGCCCCCCCCTCTCCTCTCTCTCTCCCCTCCTCTCTCTCTCTCTCTCTCTCTCTCATCATCTCTCTCTCCCTCTCTCCCCTCCTCTCTCTCTCTCTCTCTCTCTCTCCCTCTCTATCTCTCTCTCCCCCCCTCTCTCCCCCCCTCTCTCTCTCTTTGTGTTGCATGGTTTTCTCCTTTGCCCTTTCCCTTTCGTGTTGGCGTATGAGTTTTGCAGTAAATGAAAAGCGAAAAGAGTCAGACGACTCCTGGGGCTATGGGTCGGAACATATATGGAGCTGACATTTTGGCCTTGACGACATCAGCGGTTTTGTCAGCGCTACAGTGAATGGTGCAGCAACACGACGCTAAATTTAAATATTGTGCCATATTCTTAGCGCGCACATCAGGCTGATATTTAATGTGGTTTTATCTCTCAAGGTGTGTGCTTGACTCCTGCTGAAAATAAACAGCTGTTCAATATCATGTGGATTATGGCTGTCCTTCCCCTCGCAAACAGTAAATGTCAGGCAACAACGCCTAAATGGCAAACACATAGCATGCAGACAAGACTGACGCAAGGCCTCCTGCCACATGGCTATTGTAAAATACATAATTTCACAGGTGTAGTCAAATTCACACGTTTTGTCAAATTCAACAAATATCTACTCATATTTCACTATCTTACTTCGCTGCGTGTTTAAAAAAATAATCTGATTCTTCTAAACAGCCCTGGCACCGTAATATAAACAAAACTGTTGTGAAAGTGAAAACTGTTCAAATCAACAAAGCCGCTTTGCTTCATAAGGTGTTTCAGTGGGTTTCAATTAGGGATATTATTAGCAAGCGTCCTTGAAAATTACTAATTCTGCCTTTAGTGTAAAATTACAGTACATAGTGTTTAATTACGCCACCTCTCCCACACACTAGCTAATATGTTAATTCAAATAAACAACCAGTTTTTTTGTTTAACAGCTCATGATATCAAGTCATGACATCTTATGGCAGCCCAGTAGAAGTGATTCACCCAGCGTTCGTCCCCAGATGCCGTCACGCCCCTCTGGACCCGGTGCCTCACGTCTCTTGTCCGCTCTCCAGAATTGCCTGAAGCCTCCCGGCCAGGCAGCATCAATAAGAGCCTGACAGAACTCAGAGGAGCCCCCGGTTTCCAGACAGTCATGGAGAGATAAAAGACAAATGAGAAAATAATTGACTCGTAGCCTTCGGCCAGGGGGGATTAGTATGACACAGCTCCTGGGAACACGTTCACTCTCTGTCTCTCTGAAGCTGAAGCTGAAGCTTAACCTGTCCCTACGTGCAGCCCCCTCGACTTGGCTCTCCGTCTCTCCCAGGGCCGTGCTGTATATTAATACTGAATGTAACTGAATTTAAAAAAACCTCAGAATATTTGTCATTATGCCATTTCAATCCAATGAGGGAGGGACAGCGTCCTCGTTGTAAACGGTATCCCGGAGCCCGGTGTTAATATTGAATATTGAAAAATACAGATTTCACTCCAAAGGAAGTAATTGGTGGTTAAAAGGAACATTAAACGTGATAGCAGGAGATAAAGCGATACTATACTGTGGAAATTGTGTACAGTGTAATTTGACACAGGACACACTCTAGTAATATACAGTATGTCATGTAGAAAGTATGAATCTTTATATTACACAAGGGAAACTGGATACTGTTTAATTTAAACAGTCTCGCCCACTATTGAAGCTCAGCTCAATTATATAGTAATCTATTCAAACTATTTTATTACTTACATAGAGGCATCAGGGAATATATACATAGCTTAGAGTGAAACAAGAACCCAGAGATAAGTAGATCAACAGGGATGAGATTGATTGCCTTGTGCATGGTTCTGTGAATCGAAAGGTAAGGGAAGCGAACACACATTTTGTCAAATTCCACGAATAACGCCTCCTCAGTTCTGTGTGTGCGCTGAAAATAAAGCTGTTGTTCCTACACAGCCCTGGCTCTGTAAATGGGAACACAAATAAAATGGTGCAGACTGCACCACACAACACGTTTCCAGCCTTGGCAATGTGTGTCCATCGTGGGGGGCAAAGTGTTTACTTCTTCAGAAAGCATTGAAGGGAGATAACATTGTGAGGAATTAACGTATGGCCTCAAATGTGTTTCTCTGAGAAATAATCTTATGTCTCACGTTTGTAATTGTTCAATGCTAGTTAAAGGGATAAAGTAAATCCACTTCCAGTGAATAATTATACAGAATCTGTCATGCACTCATTTGCGATATCCTGTCTATTATTGCTTTTTGGTATTTTATTGTAGGTTTATTTTTATTTTCAATTTAACTTTTTAGTTTTCTTCAACTGTAAAGCACTTTGAGCTGCAACCTTGTATTAAGTGCTTTATTCACATTTAAACCCATAATTTTAAACTTGGAGCGATAATATAACTACCCAACATAAATACAAAATATAAAATATATTATTTTTAATCAATCAAACCATCCATCCATCCATCCATCCATCTTCATCCGCTTATCCAGAGTCGGGTCGCGGGGATCAATCAAACCCATCAAACCTTTACTCAAGGTCAACATATATAAGAATATATATATTACATACATTGTTATATTATATATAGTGTATATTGTGATACAATATTGTTTATCTTGCTCAGGCATTCTTCCCAAGGATGTTATACAGGTAGGCCGATGTCAGGAATCAAACACATTAGCTTGGAGGTATACCTCTTCAACCATTACAAGCTATCATGCCCTCATACCCCCCCACCGTTCACACACACATACACACACACACACACGCAACCCATCTTTCCATCCAAACTGAAACCTGTAAGACACTTTAACAGTTACTTCTTTTTCTTGTCTGCTACTAATGTCCCTTGATATTCGCTGCTCGCTGCTTGCTGCAGCGCTGAAGTTCTCCAACAGTGTCTGCTCCCTTGGGCCCGAGATGACCATCTGTGAGCCAGACAGGGCGGAAAGCAGTGTCAGATTGCTGCCTGCCTGCAGGATGTCCATGCAGACGCCCAGATCAATGAAGGGGGTGTGGATGAGCGAGTAAAACCAGCATTGATTACAAGGAGGCGGCACAGTGCCAAAGGGCGGCCGAGATGTGTAACACCCGCCTAGCACCTACGGGCACGATAAGCGCTTGCGTGAAAGCATTTGTGTACAAGTGTGTGCATGCGTGAGTAGGTGTACCTTTGTTGATGCATACCCTCTGCAAAATGCCTCCAAATGAGATTGACAAAAGCACAGACATATAGCTTCCTCGCCTCAATATTAAGTCCCAACATTCATCGATCAATTCACAATTGAGCTGCACATTCAATCCTGAACGTTTATGCTGCACTTTCCGCTGAGCTCTTGTGGGCATTAGATGCTAACGATCATTACAGTTCATTAATGCCACACAGATGTGTGACAATTAGGACATTTAGCAGATGCTTCTTTCCAAAGCGATACAAGTTTGAGTTGAGATATGAGAAACATTTTACAAGGAGCAGCGGTTAGGCCGGTTGTGTAACCAGACGCAATATTCACTTTGTGAATATGGTCTGGCAACGCACCATTGGGAATTCTTAAAGGCAGGGTCAGTCATTTTCGACAACGCTTGCAAAATTCAAGCTCAAATCAAAACAATATTCCTCCGCGGCGCCGCCCCACACATTGAAATGCATTCTGAAGCAAAGATTATAGTACTATGGCTTTGTTGATGTGAGCAGTATTCGCCACATTGTTAGTAATGTTCCTTTTTACGGAGCCAAGGCTGTGAAAAAGTATTGCATTCTTTTTTCAACACACATTAAGAACGGTAAGCTATAGCGAAACGCGAGGAGATATTTGGTTAATTTGACAAAATATGTCTTATCTTACAATTAGCTTTCCGAGCCTGAAACAATTCTGACCGAGCCAGAACCAAACCCGCAGGTGTTGTCCAGACACTGCGCATTGCCGTGCGTATCAGATGGTGCAGAGCCCTAGAGAGTATTGCTGACTTATTTGATACTAAATGGTATATGAGCTGAAGTCACTTCGATGCTTATAGGTAGGCCAACTTCACGTTTGGAAGCCTTGACCTTCCGTTTGGGACACTGGACATCCAGACCACTAGACAATCCTGCATTCTATGATGTTTGCAACGTTTCGGTTTTAGTCAAAAAGATATATCCTAACTTTAACACTGCAACCATTTGTTTATGAAAACTGTGATAACTTCAAAGTACACTCCAGTAAATGTTGTGAGTTGTGCTTTGTAGACACACTAGTAGTACTGAAGTAAGGAAGGTACATATTTTCTAAAATATTTTAAAATCCAAATTTTTACTTACAGAGTAGGCATATTCCTATAGCAAGACAATGCGTAGTGACGATGAAAGATGAGTCCTATGTCCTTGTGAGTTGATGAGTGTAAGATATACTGTAATGGCCTGCTCTGATACATTTATAAGGTAAAGATGCATTATCGAGGACAGGACATAAATATGGAAGGTTTTCTCGTTGGACCCAAACTATCAAGGATGAATAAGATGACAAAACTCACAACATTGATTACAAGACCAGTTCAACCTTGGTTAGAGCTGATGCGCTTACTAGCTGACATATTGAAAAGGTGACTGCTGAAAAGCAGGGCGAGCATCTGACCTTCTGACTTGACTACAACTTGACACTACTGTATGTGCATTTATCTTGTGCTGGTGCAGCCTTTTCCGCTCAAATCTTTATTCATTCCTTAAAGGTATAGTCAGCGATTTTAAGATAATGCACTTTGTCTAATATTCAGGGGTTCCCAAACTTTTCCACGCCAAATAATAGTAGCTTCTGGCCGGGGCCCCACTTTTTTGCTAGATGTTTTTAAAAACCCTTTTCCATTTCTTTACTTTTATTTAATGCATATTTTATCATTCCATTGGATTAAACATGTTTTAATTTCTCAAGTTTTATATGTAATTTTGCAGTTGATTTTAATAACATGAGCGCATACAGTTACCAGATCAACAACTATTAATGATAGTTTTCCTGGCAGGTAAATAGAAAGGGGCATGGTAAATAAGATGCTGTATATTTTTCAGAATTCTGTGTTATTAAACATTCTTATCTAGAATAATACATTTTAAAATATAAATAAAATGTAAAAACATAAAAAAAATAAAAAGGTGAGGCCCCTCTGGCTGGCCCCACTATGAAAACCCCATTAAATATTTACTTGTGGTCTCTCTGCGTGCTGAAAATATGATAATGTGTTTCTATACAGCCATAAATATAAACACAAACAAGGTGGTGCAGACCGCACACAAAAACAATACCAATGCAATGCGTCTTGAATGTGTGGGGCGGAGCTTTTGAGGCCGCAACTTATAGAATTAAAGGGAGAAGTGTTTTTATTGTTTTATTGTTCAAATATCAACATACTTTCTCCAGAATGATTTACCCAGAGCCATGGAAAGAGAGAGTTGCACCAACTGAAGGCGGTGCAACTCTCTCTTTCCACGGCTCTGGGTTCTGGGTAAAATAACAATTTGAATATATGTATACAGATATAACTTAATTTTTTTGGTAATTAGTAGTCAATACATGCTTTGATTTACATTTAAAATATATTTTAAAGGTACTTTTAGAATATAGGTTAACTTCCTGGAACTGTCTTGATGCTCCGTTGCTGTGTAAAAACGATCCATTGGAGTGAACGGAGATGATGCAACTATCTCTCTACATGGCTCTGGATTTAATATACCTTCAATTCCAGTATTGTGCACATGCTACAAACTACATTTGTATTGTTTCAAAATGTTGGCAAATAACTGTAAATAACTCCTGATGCAATTAAGACTACAGCACAGTTTAGCTGTAGCTGCACAGTATGAATATAAATTATGCAATGACACTGTGGAATTGATCTAAAATGTTAGATTTTCTAACAAATCGAGCTTTTTCTAATTTATATTAAAACATGACATTTAATATTTTATTCACTGACATTCAAGCCAAGATTGATGACTTGTGTAAAAACTAAAGTAAACATCTTGTTATTATATGAAAGACATTTTAAAATAAACCACCCATAGATGAAATGTGTATATGTAAATATGCTACAAATGTGTACATGTATTTCTAGACAGACTTGAACAGGCCATTAATGGCTATAAGAAAATTAATTAACAGATTCAGAGTGAGCTTAAACAGGTAACTTATCATATTACACTTCTGAAAACCGCTGTCGTTAATAAATATAATCACCATTGGACAATTCAATACAGTCTTGCCTGAGCAATGCATAATAATAAAGACTCTTTGGAGAGTATATTATATTCAACACAAGATGTTCCTAGATGCCACAATCTGTGACACGCTTTGATTTTATTATATTGTATTATATTGAATGAGTCATGACTCAATTTAAATGCAAATCTGGGGATATTTTGTGGAATTATTTGATGGAAGATTGAGTCTACTTTTCAGGTATAGAGGTATAGCCAAATGGCTAAATTACACAAATGAGGTCTACTCTTCAGCCATAGAGCTTTATCTGCAATCCAATTCTAGTTTATTCTTAGACGAGGCTTTCTCCCCTTTTTGAGGTGTCTATCTGACAGTAACACCACCTCTGTACTGTCCAATATTTATAGCCACAGTCGTCACAAGAGGAGCCAACAGAATTGCAGACCTCATCTGATAAAATAGAATACATTCCACAAAGCAGTCCAGCACGCAATCATATCTTTCGGAAACCAGGGAAATATAGCGTGGAAATTGAGTATTAGCTCGACCATGTTAAAGTTTTGGACTCGTACTGTACCACTGCTATTTGGACATGCCAGAGTTATCTTCCATTTGCCCTTTTATTTTTTAACGTTTTTATTATGAAGATCAGTCATGCCAGCAGTGCGATCATGAAACGTTCTGCGCCCATCAACCACAAAAGATTAATTATTTATAAAGGCAATAAAACATTTACGGTAGCTGCAATTATGGAAAGTTATTCCCTCATGCAATCCCTAAATCCCATTCTTAATAATTACATTAAAGTCGACAAAACTGGCCTTTATTATAGATGAGGTTTGGCATAATTATCATGGGCAGTGTTTTTTATTAAATGTTTTAAAATGTCGCAAGCATCATGATGACAATGGGCCAGAGGCATTATAGAAGAGACAGAACACTTAGAGAATTCTGAATAGAACTCCATATTGGCAAATGTGTGTCATCTGCTTTATGGCTTAACCTATTAAGCCAATCATATGGTTGCACTAACGCAAGCTGACAGTGGTGCATGCGTAGAAGAAGAAAGCTATAACCTGTGTGGAAAAAATACTTTTAAAACCTTTTTTAGTCACCAAAGGTTTTAAGCGATTTCTATCAGATTATCAGATGTCCCGATGACCATTGAAGTTGCAGTTATGGCTCATTCGTTTAGATACGGCCTTCTTAATAACTGCCTGGAGGCATTATCAAGATGTCGCCCAAGTGGAGCCAGACTTGTCTATAAGGGGTTTTACTGGGCTAAGGATAAGGTGGGAATGCCAGATGGATATCTGGCCAAATGAGGCCAGAGGGACATTTGAGGCAGCAGTCGTTTGTGACTGTTAGCTGCCACAAATGGTCCACAGATGATGCAGAGCCTAACATCAAACACATTCACATCAATGGAGACCTAAACACAGAATAAACACATTACTGGTGTTGCACATTCTTCAGGTTACTGTCCTAAGCCCAGTTAGTGTTATCTGTTATCAAGTTATCTATATGAAGAAGACCAGGTTTGCTGCTGGTGGTGTGGGGTGGTGTCGGATGGTGTGGGGGGGAAGGGTAGCGCGGGGGGGCCATACAATGGAGCTCACTATTTATACACAAGCAGTGTGTACTCTGATAAAAGCAAGTGTTATTTCGTTTTTGCAAGGAAAGATGCAACAGGCAGACGAGGTGCGTAGCAATTTGTGTAATGCACAAATTAGTATTAGTGTCAGTGAGAGACAAAGAGTGAAAACATTGGTGCATTAATTATGCTGTTTGCCAAGAAAACAGAATTTGGAGATTATTGACTATTTGCATTTATGAAGATGTGTATGCTACTGTGATGATCAAATGAAGCACAAAATTGTACAGCAAGCCCTATTGTGGATGCAAACATTTTGGTATTGTCGTTAATTTGATGAAGAGTTAGACACATCCAGATGTGATCATATCACAACACTGATATTGCATATGTAGAATTATCATGCCATTCTGCTTTTGTAGCTTGATATTAGTACATTCAAGAATCTATAGAAGAAATGTAATTGATATAAAATTAAGAGTACATTTCTTACACTCTTAAGTACACTTCTTACACTTATGTACACTTCTTACACTCTTAAGTAGTTCTTACATTCAACAATCCAAAATGGATTAAGTCCGCAGCCAAGGCAGGACAAGAGAAACCGTCCCTTTAACCATGCATTTGATTTTGAGTTGACCTTAGCAGTGTGAAATTGATTGTGAACCTACAGGTGAAATTGAAAGGCAGCACAGATATTAAACAATCAGACAGCAGTAAAGGACAACAGTGGTCTGTAAATTGCAATGTAACGACACTATTGTGTTACACCCCCTCACACAGACACACACACGCACGCACACACACTGATAGGAGGAAGAGCGGTGGGAGGCTATATGAGTGCAAGGGTACAGCCCACCGCTTTCTAATAACCTCCTCTAATCTCTTGTCAGCTGTCCTTGAGGCTGTCCGCTCAGAAAACATTGCAACATTTCACCTTCGACAAACCTCCATCCAGCCCACCGCTTCACCAGTTGGAAGTATGAGTTGCTCTCCATCAAAGATATTGGACAGGGTCGGCTCCCGTAGTTGGCTGTGGAAGAGAAACCCATTTTTATCCCTTACCCTGTCAGCTTGAATTAACCCTCTACCTATTACTAGCTATGACACTGCGGTTCTATTTTCTCCTAGCGTTATTTTCATTTCTGCAACCACCCCCCACCTCCTTCTCCCTTCACGAAGTACATTATTTCCACTCCTTTTCAAGCAGAATAGCCTTTTCGGACAGCATTGTGAAATGGTGGTATTATCTGTGATCTTGTGTCTTGCCTTAAAATGGTGCAGAAGGCCAAGTACTTCCATTTATTTTTTTTTTTAATGTTTTTAACAGCCATTATTTAATTCCATCAAAAGGCATACCTCAAATCACACCACCGCTGGCTATGAAATCATAAAACCTGTTTTTGCGTTTCAAATCAGGTACTTCTAGGGTCACAAATTCACTTTGTGAATTTAATTCGGAAAACTTTTATCACCTATCAAGGTGATCCGTCGATCAGAAGCTTAGCCCACCACCTTTCATTCTGTCGTCATTTCTATTCATCACATTTTAAAAGTCTCTCTCTCTCTCTCTCTCCCTCCATGATACCGCATAATAGCCTTTGTGCTTACAGGGATTCTTTTTTCCAATTAGGTAGAATCATTTCTCCAGCACTAATCCGAAACACTCTGTAGGGCCTCCGCCCCCTTCTTTGATTTAACGCTTGGTGTGTTTCCGGGGGGAGTTTGAGAGGCGGCCATGTTGTGCAGTCCCTGTGGCCGCTCAGTGTGCTCACCTCCTGATTGCTCTCTCCCAGGTTTAGTGCTGGTTTATGGAGCATGATATGAAATAACCCATTCTTGGTCCGCCAGCAAAGATTGGTGTAGCACAACTCCTACTCAACCCAGGGAGCTCCAGGTTCAAGGATGACAGGTCCATGGAGATGCCCTCGAGGCAATGTGGGCAGCGTGCGAAATGGACGAAAGACAAGGGGGAAGGGAGCGGGAATTTACAAATGCGTCTGTTGTTAGATTCTGAGGGCGTAGGAAAATTGTCAGGCTCAACTCCATAAACTAGAAACGCGTGGTGCTTAACAATGTGATCAATTCGCCAGGCTCTCCCCCAGGCGAACTGTATATTTGTAGTGTGTGGTGTTAGCTTTTTAACAACTTTACTAGCCATGAAACACATGCTATCATCATTTTGTAAATGAAACATGAACATAATCTTGTTTGAATGTGAATGCTTAGATGAATGTCCGATCAGAACTAAATACTCATTATTTGTATTTATGGTTGATTGTCATAACAACTCATCAGAGATTTGTGATTGTCTTGTGTGTTATTACCCTTAAAAGCAGTCATTCTTGAGAACTCTTGCTAACTTCAAGCTCAAATCAAAACAATATTTCTCCGTGGCGCCGACTCACACAGCGAAATGCATTGTGAAGCAAAGCGTACTACAGTTTTGTCGATGAGCGGTGTTTGACCCTTTGTTTATATTCCTATTTAAGGAGCCAAGTCTGTGTAGAAGTATCGGATTCTTTGTCTGTGTAGAAGTATCGTAATCTTTTTGAACACGCACAGAGAGCAGTAAGATAGCGAAATGCGAGGAGATATTTGTTAAATTTGACAAAAGCTATCTTACATTTAGCTTGCAACAGCTGACTATACCTTTAAATATTCAGCAAAGCCTCAAATACAACCAAAGACTTCAGACAAATCCCCAGCTTTTCCTCAATGGTTCTGACGTAATGATGACTACAGTATAAGGCAGGTACAGTGTGTACTTTGGTTATCATCAGGGATCTTCAGAAAGCAATGAATGTATCTAAGGTTGGTTTTAACCACAATGAAAGCATTTAGGTTGTAAGAGGGAACGTAGATCCCTGTGGGGGGAAAAAAAAAAAACATTCAAAATGCTAATTTAAACCTATTTAGCCAGGCTCCACCATGTACCATAGCAGCAATACATACTACTGTTGCTGTGTTAGATGTGAGATCCCTGTGAGAACATAATTCTCTAAGGTGTGTCAGATAAGTGGAAAAAGACTAATAATGCGATATGATTAAATTGATTTTAAAAGGTAGACCATGAACAATATACTACAAAATGAAAAAGTACCTTCCAGAACATTAATGCATTTCTATTTGATCAAAATATAGATTTTAGATAGTTTTTGTTTAACCTGAATTGCTCAATAATTTCATGAATAATCTTATTTTCTATAACTCTTATTATATTCAATATATAATATATTCAACATAAATGTGCATGTAAAAAATGCAGAATTGAATAAAGTACAACCTTTTTCTGGTTGTTTGATGCAGATAGAACATTATTTGCCTAGTAAATCTCAGAGGTTTTGCAGGATTACAATAGTATTATTGTTTTCAAAATTATATAAAATAATTTAATAATAATTAATAATAATAACAACAACAACAGTAATAACAACTACAACAATATTTGATGGTGAGCAAATTACTTTGCTTTAGCATTATAGCAATGGCCAGAATAATTCACAGGAGCTACTTTAGCGGTTTCCCTTGACCTTGGCTGCCACGTTAGCATGCATCAGCAATCTCCATCTGTGATGCTTTGATGTGCCTCTCGCTCTCTAGCCTCGCGTGAGACGGGGAAATATTGACTCTCAAGACTGATCAGCTGTGACAAGCGGCCCATCTCTCCGCGGCCATGTTCACAAGATGCCGGGAAACTTTTCCCAGTTGCAGTCACCTTAGCCAACAACAGGCTCCTGGAATCGGAATACGAAGCTCTGCCTGTAAATTACAATGGCTTGCGTTGTGTAGACATAGGTTAATCATCACGCAATAAGTGGTTTTCACCACTGACATACCCATTGAGGAGCCCGTCGACAGGTCATGTATCTATTGATTATTTGGAATAAGTGAACGTGAACAGATTATGACTGATTCTATTGCCCCATAGTTGTAACATTAGGTCTGTCCCGTGGTCCATGTCTTGTGCTAGTCTTGTCATGATCATTGTTTAACTTGTGTTTCAGGCCTGTGTTCCCCTGCCTGGTGTTCCCCAGTCTCATTAGTTCCACCTGCGTCTGATAAGTTATGTCTCATGTGTTGCACCTGTCACTCATTGTAGTTGCCCAGGGGGACAGGGTCTGGCTATTGTGATGTGGTGATTTGTGGTATTGCAGCCGGAAGAACCAACATCACTGATTTAACTGCTCCAATGCTCTTTTCTTTTTCCAAGTGCCACTCTTAGCTCATATGGTGCATCATAATATAATTGTGGTGCTTATCTACATATAAATACATTAAGATCTACATATATTCTTTCTAACAATGTCAATATTGCCAGTTTGGACGTGTGGCGTTAGCTCGTGCACGCTTTTGCTCGTGCATCTCTCGTGCATGAGCAACAGCCGGCACATTAGCAAGCACACAATCGATTATACTTTTGTCGTAAATGCTAAAATACAAATAAAAGCATGCCTACAATTATAACAGTAAAGTCTAAAACACAACACAATGTCCTGTTGTATTTTATGCTGTACTACGGTACATGACCGAGGATTGTGATCAGGAACTCCAGTGTCGCAGGTTGTAACGTAATCTTCTGTCTGTAAAGAGAGAGAGAGTTTCAAAAGAGTCATTTTAACGATGGTGCGACTCTTTTAGAATGACGTGCTTCACTGCGACAATAAGCAAAGAAACTATGATATGTATTTTCTCCCTGTGTCTATCTACAGTCTAAAGTCTAAAGTCTATGTAGTTGCCCAATGGTCCATCTTGTCTCCTTGTGTCCTTGTGTCCTTCTGTCCACACTAGTGTTTCTCCAGTTGCTTGTGGGTCATGTCCATGTAAGGGCTGTTTCCCGTGTTCCAGCTATGTTTGGATTCAACTTTTTTTCCATTGAACCTTTGTTGTCTCGAGTCGTGCGTTTGGGTCCTACCCCCCCACCGTTTCACATTACTATAGTAACCAAAGTAAGTGCTGAACCCATTTCCCAAAAGCCATACAACTAAAACAAAAGTGTAAATACAGACCCAGGAGGAGACATTTTACTTGTGTTCAAGCCCATGCTCTGTCTCAGCAAAACAACACATTATCTTTTGAAATGTTATGCATTTACATCTGCTGCATCTGCTGCATCTAATAAGCGGTGAGGGGACCACGCCAACCTAGGAAAGAGAACCATTTCATACCATTGAGGAAGCTTGCAATGCATGATCTTAGTGTTGTAGTATATCTTTGACGTAACCTGGGAATCTTTAGGCTGGAGAAAAAGCAAATGAAGCACTATCGCCGTGCACGCTGTGAGCGCTTCTGCTCTACGGCTGGACTGAGCAGGCCGTGAGCAAACCATTAAAATGCCACCTGCTCTGCATCGCTATTTCCTCCTTGAAGCGATGCATCAACAGCAAAACATCTTAGCTAAACTCATGAAGCGATTAAACCTCTCCCCCAACACACACACACACACACACACGCACACCATTAGACACATGCCTGCAGTCAAGATGACGACACACAACATATGGTGCTCGAACCTCCCAAACGCCTGCAGTAGACATGCAGGGAAGCATAAGATCAGGGTGGTGCTATGCTGGAATTGTTGCCTATACTGGTGGAGGCTTTGTGACTATTGGCTCGTTTCAAATGCTGAATTAGTTTTTACAATTGTTTTTTGCCAGTAATCATAGTGACTAAAAACACAGCTATTGATCCATATGATGTTGTATTAGTATAAAAGCTATACGGTGATTACCCCAGGTCTGAATGTGGTTTTCCTTTGGTACCGACATGCCACTCGATGAGCCATCAACGCAACTGTGATAAATATTTCCATTTAAGAAATTATCCATATGGGCACTGACTGTGATCACTTATCCAAACCCAAAGACCCACAAGTCATCATCAGTCTCATCCTCTGGCAAATCTATTTACAGCAGTCCCCAGCACTTAAAATTAGAAGATTACTCGTTAGTCTATACGATTTAGAGAAGGCACAGCATTTCCATCACTGCAAGGTCTTGCAATCAATATGTCAATAGTTCCGCATACCATTACCCTTCACAGTCTCCCTAAAAAAAAAAGCAGGGGCTGCAATTTAACAAACAGACCATATCAGAAGACCATAACAAACAATGACACATACAGATATGCCAGTTTAAAATGACCGATTTTTCCGTTGCGTTGCGGTAGAAATTCCTGCAGGAACTCTCTTCGTGACGCAATACGGGTTGAGGCAAAATCTAAAATGTCCGGCAATGCTGAACTCATCCACCAGGTGGCGCAAATAAACATTATAGATTAGTAGGCTGTTGCATTGTGCAGTACATGTATCGTCTTTTTTTTTTGTATGAATAATTTGGTTAATTTTGAGCAACGATTAACAAAGTGTGGTTGAGGCTAGCATTCAACTTACATCGTATATGCATAATTGAATTAACGAACAGCCAAACTACGAATGTTTTCAGGAAAGTGCTAAACCATGTTAGTACGATAATGGTTAGAACTATGTTAATTTTAACCACGGTAGTTGAACGGATAGTAGAGTGGTGTGAGTCTTCGTCTCTCAACATGAATGTTGCAGGTTCAAACCTTGCTGTTGGCATAATAAACTCCTGTTTTTTTTAGTTCTAGGAGTTTCAACTATTAGCAATACATAGCCTAAACATTTATACTATTCATACTTTAAATATGTTATCAGTTCCCATA
>JAODUH010013816.1:0-27969 GCA_027564835.1 Typhlichthys subterraneus | reverse complement strand
CACTACTTTATCAATTAGTAGCTTCGCTACTGAAAAGCTATTTGATTCAGAAAACAGCGCCGCTACCGCCACGCTACACATAATTGTAGTTTAACTAGTAGCGTCACTACTTGTAGCGACGCTACTGCCCAACACTGCTAACGTGCTACCCTATGGTACACTGCTTGGGTTAGTTCAGACACACTTTGCTTTGCTGCTACCGTACCGTACGGTAGGTAACAACAAGTAGTTAGCATAGTGTTGACTAGGAAGCGAATGTAACTAACTCGTTTTGCAACGTTGTCACTGCAGTATATTGAGCTATGAGATTAATCTAACCACGTATGCATTGTCAAGTAATCACAAAAAATACATAAGATTAAAAGGGAATTACCTTCTGTTGTTCACGACTTCAGTTGGATGCGGTGCTCCTCCTTCTAGGATGGTTCTGATTGGCCGCATGTCCATAGTAACCATCAACATGGTAACGCAAAGCACCACAACAGGATGTCTTGCACGCAAATGTATGATGGCTATTCTGGCATTTAGGAAATCATTTCAATTGCAAAATACATTAATTGAAGCGGTCATGGGCGCTATAATAAAATAATTTTCTGATGGTAACGATTGATAGGCTACTCCAGAAATACCATGTTGCGTAGGCTACGTGCCTCATCGTGCGGCAATGTTCACTCTTGAACTGAGTTTGCTTCACACAGGTATCCTAGGTGGGCTCTATATGCCATCTATAGTCTGAGCAACCAGCACAGAGCTCATGCAATGTATGACCATTGTTGAATATGAAGAATGTTAAGATGTCCTTGAGTGCTTTGAAATAAAATAAAATGTATTATTATTATTATTATTATTATTATTATTAGACCTATTATAGGTTATGCCACTCAATTCAATTGCATTCAATTCAATTGAAATGAATGTATGCTCAAATGTAAGATAACTTTGGCCTGTTGAAATTTGTTTGCTGCGTAAATCACCTGAAACATCTTTAAGGACTTGATGTTCAGCACATCCACACCTACTTGGTCTATTTACTTACGCCAACTATAGGCCTATTGAACTTTACGTTCAGACATGGTGTTGTTTACTGAACATGGCAAAAGAGCAACAATCTACTGATTACAAATATGTTCTCAATTGCTGCTTTGATTGAATGACGCAGATCAGCACGCAGGCATTTGCAAAGGTCATCTGCGGGTTGGGGCAAGGGTCCGAGATGAGCCATGGCTACATAGAGTAGACTGAACAAGCCTCCCACTGTCTGTAGATCTTGTTCTAGGCACAGTGAGTGGGTTCATTTGTTTCTACTCAGTCATACTGTGCAGACAATACATCCCCATTGTTCCTTATGTGACAGCTTTGCCTGGTCACTTGCTAGAGAGGGGATGAGTGAGTGTGTACTACTGTTACATAAACAACACATATTGTATACATAAACCCTTGCCAAATCATTACCGTTCAGATTAGATCAATTTTATTGTTAGACTCATTGTCCAATGGAGAACATACAACAATGGACTACACTTTATATAAAAGTAAATTACATGTTTCCACAGAGATTATTGGTATTGCACAGTAAGCCTTTTAAAACAGCTCTTGTGTAACCCAAATAAATGTAAGTGTACACATTTTCTTTATCCTCCTATAATTTTGAGCATCAATTATCAATCGATCCATCCAATTGTACAACATATGTTTTACAATTTATACAACATTTTATTTTTTGGAGATGTGGCATGGACTAGGTAAACTTTATGGAGAAATCTGTTAAATAGACAATTTGTGTTCAATTTTACAGTTAAAAACCTTCTACAGTCATGTAAAATATTAACACAAAAGTCATTATAAATCAACCATCATCATCATTATCTACTATTGGTTGATCTACTTATTTCCCCATCCAAAGCTCAATACGAAAAACAATTACAAGTGTCAAATAACAGAGCTGAAGGAGCTAGGGCTGTTGTGTAAAAGTCACTGTTGTTCCACTTATGCAAGCCCTCAGGCGATGCCAGACGCACTGGATGTCTGTGGGAGCTGCTTGGACCTGAGACTGGACCTACATGAGGTTATACTAATGATTTGAGCAAAAAGAAACACCAGTTCCATCTCTTCCTTCCTCCAGAGTTCATTCATCCCTTTGTCTGCTCCACCTGTGAAATCCTTTCACTTGCCAAATTGAATTGGTCCAAGGTTTGACTGGCATCAATGGGCATGCTCCCTTCATGGCTCTACAAGAACAGCCTCTGAACCAGGTCTTCAAACACAAAGCACTTTTGAAAAACAAAAACATTTATAAAATGGCAAGAAGTGGAAATGAGAGAGAGAGCAAGCTTGCATAACTGCAGAAGAGGTCTTAAATTGAGGCCAGGAAACAGGAATTAATTTTCACCAAATAAATTATGTTATAGGAAGTAACATATTAAATTTCACAATAAATTATACAACTTAGAGCTCCATGGTATGCCTGTATTTGGTGCGAATTGACCACCATTCTTATCACTTTATTACATAAGTGCAGATATCTCTCTCTCTCTCTCTCTCTCTCTCTCTCTCTCTCTCTCTCTCTCTCTAATTCAATTCAAGTTAGCTTTATTAGCATGACAGTTATTATTATTACAACAGTATTGCCAAAGCTAGAGGGGCAGGTAGCCCTCACTAATAATCTTTCTCGCTCTCTCACTCTATCTATTTCTCTCTCACACACACACACACACACACACACACACACACACACACACGTCTATATTTTTAGTATCTTCAAATTTGGGACAATTATCTAAACCCCCTGCAAACCCTCACGATTACTTTGCTTCCGTTTTCCACCCATTCATTGCATTGTTGACCAGAACATCACCACGGAGAGCTGGTTGCCCATTCACTAAAGTTTCAATAGCAATGACGCAAATCTCTGACCCATTGGGTGCCCTGAGGCCCACACTTGCTCTCAAACTGGACTACAATGTTCTGGACACCGTATGCCTCTATTGGAACTGGCAGTTAAGACACGAGCCAGCTCACTGACAGCCAGGGACACAAGATGTAATGGAGGATGTCCAGTAAGGCTGAACGTCCCACAGAGACGACCACCCAAGGTGTGTTGTAGTCATTGACAACATGTCTTGATCGTCAGTTGATCTGGTATAACATATACAAATATATAATGCTGCATGCCATATCAATACATACACATATTCTCAATTCAAGGCACTGTTTATTTATGATTACTGAATGCAGATTCAAACCGAACGTATATTAGTCATACAGTGTAAAAACAAGGGGTTCACTGAACAGCGTGTAAAACCACAACTCTAGGTGTCATCTAGCGCCATCTAGTAGGCATAGGCTAGAGCTACAGTAGGTAACGTTATGTCAAGAAACCATTCTTATTGATAAGTGCAATAGAACATAATATGTAAAAAATACATTACACTTTAAAAGTAAAGAATGTCAGCAATTCGTAGTCCTAAATGATATAGACTACGACATTATAAAGATAGGTTATGTGGTTTTAGATTAGGCTACTGTCACACAATGACAGTGTTGGTGGTGTTCCTGGTTTGGGAATTAACCAGTGATGTTAACTAATATAGTTTTTATTTTTCCACTATGATTATGCCTACAGCGTGCTTAAGGCATAAATTAAATAGAAGCAAATTCCTAGTTTAATATATTTCATCACGTATCAGACCGAGCTGTACATATTAGCACAGCCTATAAAGGCTATTATGTTAGGCTGTCTTTATTTATTTTGTTGCTCCAGCCTCCAATAGTGTTCACCAAATATGTTTGTCTAATTATTGAAAAATTTTAATGCTATACGTTTTTTATTTCTTTAAAATGTAACTATCAAAATCCTTTCAATTATTTATATTTTTTTATTTGATCAAACATAATACATTTAAACGCACAAGCCACGTGATTGGACGGGATGGAGAAAGATTGAGCACGTTCGGTGATTGGTGTAAAAAACATTAAACTTTCACAGTTCATTGGCCTGGCAAAAATGGAACTCGGCATTCTATTGGATAGCTTGTACAGACTTGTGGCTGTCAGACAATACGATTACTTCCAGAACGTATACATATATTAGGCTACCGCATAAGTGTAATTGGTATTACAAACGCTACATTATAATGCCAGTCTAAAAATATCATAAAGAACACAAAACGTTTGCCGAAACCCGGGATCGAACCAGGGACCTTTAGATCTTCAGTCTAACGCTCTCCCAACTGAGCTATTTCGGCAAGTTATACCTGTATAAGTCTAACAATCGCTATAAAGTAGGGCACACATGTAGCGCTTTACTTTAACACGTGCATAAATGTGCTTATCCTAACTAAATGTGCATATCCTAACCGACGAACAGCTGTAAGAAAATAGCGGACATAAACGCGTTAGGTAGGGGCATGTGTTCGTGTATTACTCCCTGTAGATCACACAGCCCACACAGTTGACTTTTATACTCATCCAATAGGGCCCGGCCTACTGCAGCGCTTTAAAGCTCACACTAATGTTTTACATAAAACAGAATGTGAGCATAAACCATTAGTATCTACAGGCCAAATGCACCGTATGTGACCTCCCAAATTGGAGCATTAGGGAGGAGAAAGATATAACATGGTGGTTTAAACATGACCATATCCACTGTGCCCTATAATCCCAGCGAAAGTAAATAGAGTTGAGAGCAATAGTCGGGCTGGGCCAGGCTACGAATGACGATGGTCATAATGTTAAACAAGTGTTATTTGAGATATGATGTAGGTATTTCCACTTCATTTGCACATTTATTTTTATTTTTTTATTACATAAAGTAATGCGTGTAATCCTATATCACGTATACAGAAAACAAATGCTGTAGTATTATCCAACATGACCACATGTTCTGCATATGAATAAAGCACTGTATAATACACTTACGTTAGTAATCTCTCAGCAGGGATCCTCTCTGGTGGAGTGCTCCCGAACAAAATGCAGCCATCGATTCGATCGGCTGATCGGCATTTCCCAAACATGGTGGGTGTGGCCAGAGGTGTTGCTGTGGTTTTGGTTTGGTTTGGTTTTGTTTGGCAACCAAAACTTACCTGACTAGCCTATTACACGATACTTTTATTAATTAGCAACTAATAGTAGCTAATTAAAGTATTCGTTTGCTGTTGTCTTTGCACTGAGACAAACGTTGGACCACCTTGAAGTCAACGTGTGTTCATGTAGTAGTATTTATTTGAGTTAGGCAGTCCTGTAACTAGTGTGGAGTGGACATTCTCCTCTGACCCCTCTCATTATCAAAGACGTTCTCTAACTTCACCTCATTGGGTGTGTTTTTGTTTTTCACACTGTGAACTCTAGACTGCTGTGCATGAAATCCTCAGGAGATGGGACAGTTTCTGTGCATCAGCTGGCGCCTATACTGTATCTGATCTACCTAACACCTTGTCAGCGCAAAAACTGAACCTCTTGACCTCGTCTGCATGCTATTATGCAGAAGATATTTGCAAAAGCCGGTACCCAATTGTTTGTGTGTTTGTTTGTTTAAAATAATGTTAGTAAAGTAGTTTACACAGCTAATGCCCCCTCTTTTTAAAATATATATTTGATCAATAAACAAAATGACACTGAATTACTAGACTCATGGTATAATGATATGTGATACTAGTTTTTTCTTTTAAATCATCATTACCGAAATTTAAAATATTACAACTTTAAAGGCAAACATACTCGTTAGCTTGTGTGTGGATGATTTGCTCTTGAGGTTGAAGCCAGCCTATATCGTATTTATATAAGTGTGATATCATCAATGTGGCTCTGTGACATGAATTATCATGTACGACACACCAACTGTGATGTATAAACTATAAGAAGCCCACGTTTGCCACAGACATGACAAATTGACTGCTGTCTGTGGCACAGTCCAGATCATATAACTATATAATAAAGGTCCAGATGTGTTGTATGTGTTATATAGAAGTCAGTCTTCTATGACATAAAGTACTTTGCCAGTTTATCGCCCCCTAGAGCTAGTCCATGAAATACGGTAAGTCTGGTGCATCTTCTCTATGCCCATCGCCCATCCCACTTCAACCACAATAAGCACTTGTGTTTTAGTGACAGTGACCTGTGCAGGACAAGTGAGGCAGTATAATGCAAGTAAATTAAATGTACCTTTATGAGTTACTGCAGCAATGCCATCATATGCATGTAGTTTACAGTAACACTATGTCCACCAATTACTAACACAAAACATATAGAATGGCTGCCTTCATTGTTATTCTGACAATGTACTTTTCAACAATATAAATAGAATATAATAAAGAATAAAACAAATCTCATTACATTTTGTAATATAAATGCGCATCAATTCTAGGTATCTTCACAGAGGATGTTTGTGAATAAACATTTGATTATAGGACAACTTAAACTGATTAATATGGTACAATATACGCAAGAATTGTTCTTTTAGTGATTCCCACACTAATCTCTCTGCATCCAACATCCCCTTTCGTTGTGTGAATTGTACAATTCTTTGTCATTCTGTAACATTTAATTTGTAGTATTATTCTTGCTCGATACACACAACAAACCCCATCAAGGAATAGATATATGAATTTGATTTTAAACAATCTTCTCTTCACAGTATTTACATTGTGTCTACACTACATTTAAAGTGCGTGAAAAAGTGTTTCTCTTGACAGCTGCCTTGGAGCATTACAGTAGAGTGGGTGGCAGATCAGATCATCTGCTGGCTAAACACATTCTTAATATAAACCCACCTCGGAGAGGGCTTGATCACAGCCCCCTCGTACACAAAGTCGCATGTAAACAGACTTTGGCATTTTAACCGAGAAAGCGAAATACGCTCATTTGATTGATGATCTGGCTGTCAAGCGTTATGCATCTGCATTGCGCACACAGACAGCTAGCAATGGCATTGCCACTGTATCCAGCGTGCGCATGGTTGCGTTGACACAAATGTGTTTTCCTCACTTTAAGCGCGCCTGCCGTTTCACCTGAAATGGCTCAGAGCACCAACTGACCGGCGTTCTCTATGTGCTAAACATACACGTGTTTCGTTTGCGTTAGCGTCCGCGTAGCTTGCGTAGACTGTGAACCAGGCCTAAGTCTTTCTTAGGCTTCTTCAGGCTTAACGCAATAGAGGACTGTTATTAATCACGGTCGCCCACGGCACTCCCCACCATCACAGGGCCTCTGCCAGGCAGCGGTCCGTGGCCTCGCTGGCATCCAGGAGCACCTGGCGCCCGCTCTTCCGGTTCTCCACCCAGGAGTTGTGTATGACAGTGCCCCCCGGGGACGGGTCCACCTGCAGCAGCGACACCACCGGCCTCTTCACCTTGGCGCGGAGCGCGCGCCGCAGCTTCTGCCGGGTGAAGGCGTAGAGCAGCGGGTGCGAGACGGTGGTGCCGTAGGCCAGCACCAGCAGCCACAGCCGCAGGCTGACCAGGGCATCGCTGGGGCCCAGGCTCAGGATGAGCACGTTAGCCACAGACAGCGGTGCCCAGCAGCCCAGGAAAGTGGAGACGATGAGGAGGGATGTGCGGAACACCCGCCGCTGACGTTCCCGCCGGTCCCGGTGGCGGCGCACGGCCCGCCGCAGGGCGATGATGGCCGACACCGAGGCCTGGACCCCCACGGCGGTCGGCACGGGGGCCACCAGGGGAGTGGTGGGTGACACAGCGGGGGGGGATGTAGCTGTGGGGGTGGGGGAGGAGGACGGGATGAGCGGAGGGCGGCTGAGCTGCTTGGAGCCGACGGCGGTGCACCGCTCCCCCTCCGCCCGCCCCTGCCCCGCCTCTGCCGTCCCCGACGACGGCCTCCTCCTCCCGGGGAGCCTGCCGCATGGGCTGCCTCTGAGGCGCTGGCTCTTCTTGGCGTGGGAGCCGATGCGGATGTTCAGGGCCCTCAGGATGCGCGAGTAGGTGAACAGCATGACGGCCACCGCGGCCACGAAGGTGGGAACCTGCAGGATCAGGTGGTAGTACGCGCCCAGGCCCGTGTGGTAGCCCTGCCCGCCCGCGCACAGCAGCGTCCGGTTCAGCCAGGCCGGGCCGGAGGAGGTCGGAGGGGAGGGCAGCGCCAGCTCCGTCTCCGTCTCCCCCCCGCGGGAGAACTCCACCTCTAGGAGCGGGACGAAGAACGCGGCGGCCGACGTGAGCCACACGGCAGCCAGCAGCGCACCGGCGCGCCGCGGCGTCAGCAGACGGTTGGCCGGCCGCGCCGAGATGTCGTAGCGGTCCAGGCTGATCACCAGCACGTTGACCGCCGTGGCGACGCTGGCGAAGGTGACGCAGGCCTCGTGGAGGCAGCACAGCGGGGCCAGGTGGCGCCCCGGCGGCAGCAGAACCAGCGCCAGCGTCACGGGGAGGCACAGCGCGCACACCGCCACATCCAGGACGTGCAGGTTGACCGTCACCATGTTGCTCACCGAGTCAACCAGGCCCGACTGGGAGCAGTAGAGCACCAGCACCGTCAGGTTGCTGCTGAAGCCCAGAACCAGCTCCACCATCAGCAGGGACGCCAGGGATACCTGGAAGCCCAGGGAATACGGCGCAGACAAGGGTGTTGGCACGGCGCCGTCCACCGAGGAGCCCCACGCTTCCTGCTCCCCAGCCAGGCCCGTTTCCAAGACGCCCACTGCCCCGGGCCAGTCGACGGTGGCCGGATTGAAGGTGTAGCTGTCGGTCTCCATGGCGACCTCCTGGTCCTCACGCGCTTTGTGTATTATCTGTAGCAGCGCAGGTGAGCCCCCCCATTGGTGCAGCGGGAGGCCGGGGGATCCGGGGGTCCTGCCAAGAAGAGACAAACAGGTGGGCAGATGAGAGATTAACGGCAAAGGGGAGAAACGAAAGCCCTTTTCAAAGTAACATTGATTAAGTCCTACTGTCACACACACATTGTTGTGTCCTAAAAAAAATTAAAAACCCATATTGTTTAAGCACATTACACCACAGCTTTGTGAAACCACAACTCTGCAGCATGTAATAATGAATACCTTTACACATTTTACACACACTTTTTACTCTCTCCCTCTGTCTCTCTCCACCCCTCCTCTCTCTTTCTCTCTGTCTCTCTCTCTCCATTACCTGTATATTGACCAGGTGTTGCATTATCAATTACTCCAAGCCTTCAATCTGTTCCTCATCAGTATCTCTGATTACCTTCTTGGCTTCACCAGTGCACCACACACAAGCTGCTAGATGCACAGATGGCCACAATAGGATATCACTGTGTTATCCTATTGTGTGTGTGTGTGTGAGTGTGTGTGTGTGTGTGTGTGTGCTGAGGCTCAGGGGACCTTACAAATTGAAAGAAGCTCAGTAATCAGACCCGCAGGCAATCAGCCACCCTCTCAATAGATCATCAAGATTAACACATAACACAGCAGGTTACACCATATTGTTTAAGATGACTAATTCATATCATTGAACTTTAAAACCGCAAAATTCATTCATTCGGCATGCAAGTCAGGAGAAGAGTGAAAACATAGGCAATTTTCCATTTAGAAAAGCCTTTGCTCTTCTAATAAATTCTAATAAAACTAATATATATATATATTGCATCAACTACTGTTAAAGGACCCATTCCATGAAAACCAAGTAATCCTATTTGTTTTTTGGATTAGCCATGTCGATGTGACACAGAGAAGAAATGGGCCTTTCAAAGTGGACTGTGAGCAAGAACGGATGCGGTTTCCTGCTGTGTCAACAAGTGAAAAGGGGTATGAAAATACTCCTTTAACCTCTCTAGGACCTGTTTTCAAGTTGTTTTCAAGTCGCCGCCTTCATCACACCTAAACCACGCCCGTAGCAAACTACAACGCTGATTGACCACATACTAGGTTTACCGGACTGAAATTATTTCCTAGCTCAGTCCAGACTGATTCTCAAGGCAAAGTCAAACTGAAGCTTGCGAGATCAGGATGGTTTTGCAAGGCTATAATTAATATTCCAGAAATCATTTAAATAATCAGAATCATATTTGTATCACATTAATTCACCAACAGGTGACAATTTAGGCTATTTATGTTTGAAACAACTAAAACAGTTGCCCAAAAACACAAGAACAAATGTAAGTGCAAGTGTAAAGGAACTATAACCCCTGTTTTAACTCCACTCTGGAAATGTTCAGTAGAGTGACTCCATTTTATCCCCTTAGCTGTTGCCACAGCAACCGAGGGTCTAGACTAATGAGGGCACAGATGCTGTAGTATTTATTGAAGTGTGTGACACCCTGCTCATTGGTGAAACCATGCTAGAGAAAGACAGTGTAAGTGTAAGCCAAACAGCCCAGGAAAACTGCTAATTAGCAATACATTTGTTTGGTTTTTTTATATGAGCGACTAAACCGTTTCTCCAACCTTGTCAATAATGAGCCCTCAGAGGTGTTTAGGAGGAACAAAATCATAAAAAGTACCAGTTATTTCCCAACAGAGTAAAAGTTTTTTCTCTTGATGAAAGGAGAGAGAGAGAGGGGTGTGGAGGTACAGTGGGGAAGAAGGTAACGGGAAGCAGTAGGGGGTTGTACAGGAGACTCGCAGATCCATTGTTAGTTTGTTGCCTCCTGTCGGAGGTGTCCCACTGTACTCGTTGTGAGCAGGCTGCCTGATTGCCACCACAGCCGGTGAACACCACTCACATCAACAAAGTCGTAGAATGGCGCTTTGCTTCACAATTAATTTCGATGTGTGAGGCGGCACCGGAAGACCGCAGAGCGATACTGTTTTGAGTAAGTTAGCAAGAATGACTGACCCTGCCTTTAACACACTTGGCAAATGTAGGACAAGATTAATCAAAACTAATTTTGCAGATGCAGGTGAATTTGTTTTTAGCGAGAGAGTAAGAGAGGGGGAGAGAGAAAGAAAGAGAGATAGAGAGATAGAGAGATAGAGAGAGGGAGAGAGGGGGAAGAGAGAGCGAGAGGGAGAGGGAGAGAGAGAGAGAGAGAGAGAGCGAGAGAGGGACGGATGAAAGCAATGCAGACAAACAAGAGCCCCAGTCCCAGAGAGGGAAATGTTTTTCCATACCAACTCCCCAACGACTGTTCTGCTCCCCAATTACTCGCAGGTCATCCTATGGATGAGAAAGAGCATGAAACATTCAGGTTACGTTTGACTCAGACTGTGTGAAGTCAACTGAAAAATAGCCTTGCAGTTCCCCTGGTCCTCTACACATAACCCCCTCTTAAATAAACCTGTTTCATCTCCTTTGTGAATTAAAAACTGAGGGCAAAAGAGCACTAATGTAAAGAATGGGTGAGAATGGGTGGGAAGAAACAATCCAATACGAACCTGATTTGACCCAAAGTGCAAGAGCGTGTAGGTCTTCAATTTGTTTTACTCTGGGGTACTAAACTGCTTCCTCCTGTGTTTTGTCCAAAAACTGCGCTGCTTTATAATGTATTATATAATGTATGTAAATATTTTATTCAATGTATGAGAGTTGAAGTCTGAGTACATTTGTACAGCTTACAGTATATTCTTCATCTATAAAAACAAAAGCAATGCAGAAAAGTAGCACTATACTTTTTTTATGTGGATTATGAAATCCACATAAAATCGCAAGCAGCAACCACCTTTCCATTCCTGTTAACTTGTGTGTGTCTGGGTAAGAGCAAGATTTGTTCATCATCAGCTCAAGCAAGTGTGAAACCCAGGTGTATAACCTCTATGGCTGACTTCCTAATTAAGTCCCTAGCAGGTGAAGGTGGCTCATCAAAGAGAAAGCTAAAGCTCTGGAGGTGCGTGACCATTTTCTAGCATTGCAAAATGCAATGACCTTCATCAAGGTGATTCATGTTAAGACATAATACTGTGTACAATATATGGAACTAGGACTATGTCCAGTATATACTGGTTGTAATGAGGTTTCAGAGCAAAATGGAGCATGAATATAGTCTTGTTGGGAAGAATTAAGTTGAGAAATTGAACGATTACCTTCATTTTTATGAAATAGGGATAGATGGGCTTATCCTGGTGTAACCAGACCATATACACTTTGTGAATACGTAGGTCTGGCCACGCTCCATTGGGAAGTGTTCGCAGTCATTTCCTCCTACTTTGTGTAGACCTCTGGCTAATTTTGAAACTATTGGACAGCGCTGAACCAATCGTCATTGCTACAAGTGTTTTGATCGCCCCATCTAGCTCTACCACCATTTCGAAACACGCTTGACTTCAACGTCATCTCACTAACCCACACTAATTGGGCTGCCAGCAGGGTGGCTGTGCGAACGCTAATGTTATCAGGGTTTCCAGACTATAATCTCAGCTAAATAAACAGAGCTGAGAGCATAGTCTGGTGGAGCCAGGCTAAAATGGGCTAGCTATTGTGTGATTTGTCCCATCCCATCCCATTTATCTATATTATTAAAGGAACAGCTCCATATTAGTTTTTGTACTGTTAACTACCATGATGTGCACATAGATAATTCCCATATTATAATAGAAAACATTGTTACCTATATGTTTGTGCTAAAAATAGAAGCGGCGAGTGCTGCTGTATCATCTACAAGGATCTATGGGGTCATTTCCAATTCCTACTCATCTAGTTTTAGCCACTATTGTACTTCCTGTAGTCCAATGTCCTTACACACGCACACATCCACGCACACACACACAAGATACGTTATCTCTGACCTTATGAGAACTGATCTTAAAAGTTTAAATTGACAGAAGATTCACTGAAATACAGCATCCCACTTCCAAAGCTGATACAGTGTTATTGCCATAATATATGTTCATAACCAACTTGTTACAGTGTTTGATACACAGATTATAATAAAACTATTAGTTTCATGTTTTACTACTGCTACCTCAAAGGACATGGTAAGTTATATAATGTAGAAAGTTACATAATGCATGAATGTAAACCCCTTGTGAATAACTAGACATCTGCAACATTTCTATAAAACAGCTTTTCTCAGCTATCTGATCTGATCTATCTTTTCACAGCCAAATTGACTGCTTCAATCATTTGTCATGACTACCAGAAAGCCTTGCTTCGCACTTATTCTGACAGTGCACCAGCTCTGACAAAGCAGCAGTGCACAAGAATAACGCTCACCATCATGTGCCTTGTGCAGTGACAGCGTTCAAGCATAAAAGACGATAGCAACATAATGCACAACAGCATGGCCCTGTCATAAGGACACACAATTATGTGTTTGTGTGTGTTTGAGAGATTCCCCAGTGCATCAACTATTCTCTCCTAACACGCAATGATGGACGCTGAATATCACGTCAAGGCAAAACAAACAAAAGCTCTTCTGCAACACTATCACACCCACAGGGTCTTGCTGTGTCTGGTGTTGTGAGTTCTGAGAGGAAAAACTGTCTTTCATTGGATGACAGACGATCTGAACATTATGAATAAGGTGCTTTGGAGTTTGGTCAAATTTTTGCTACATTTAAGAAACATTTGTTTGTCATGTTAATTAGATCATCTTTAAAATATACAATATTTCATGATCTTTGTCCAACTGTAAAGTATGTTTATTCTGGAATAAAATACATTTTCTAAATCATACCATGACCATTTCAGGACAGGGAATGCCCTGACAAGATCGTAGCGTTCACTACCAAAACATACAAGGTTTCTTAAAGCGAGAAAGGTCATCATCACATCAGATTACGTTTTTGTTTCTCTGAGATTGGCTGCATATGCCATGGGATTTTATGATTGTTCCACTTTATATGGCACAGTAAAGCATGGTTATAAATAATTTGGCTCACATGGACCAATGTATGATTAATGAGTGAACGAGCAAAAAAAAAAAAGGAAAACACTTCTGAAACTATTTGTGTAACAGATACAGTATGTAAGAGAAGAGCAGATAATTACTTTATTTTTCATCATTTGGTACTGGAAATGTAATATGTTATTCAGGCAAAGTCCCCAAACAGCCATTGCACCTTGAGCAATGCATCGTGATGCACAGTGAGATCCCTTTGTGTTGTCCTGCCACTTGAATTATTTATTGTTGGTCTGAATTATGGGTTTGAAATAGCGAGCGACGAAAAACCTACATATTATGGGGCAGAACATTTCTGCTACACTGAATGGGTTTTGTATGTGCTGTGCATGGATGTCTGTTTCTGATGAGATAAAGGACGTCTGACAAAATAGTAGCCTACTTGACAAAAATAATATTTTTACTCTAAATTAATCCAGAAGGCTGTGTTTGGGCTGCAGAAAAATGAAGGCATGTCTATGTGCTACCAAATATCTCGCTTAATTTTGTGGAATTTTATACCACTTGTGTTACAGATCTGAAATATATTTAATCTCGTTATGACTGGCATGTTTGCTAAAAGGATAAATTGATACTAATAAATCCAATTCAGGGAAATATTCCTTTAATGTGTGTGTACTTTGACATCTGATAGAGACTAAATATACTTGACTAAATGTGACATTTCAAATCATACATCAGCAAGCTTTTTAAAACGCATGGCACTCACCACTGCACTACAATACAAATTCAGACTTGGTATAGAGTATTATGCTATATAGGCCTACATGTCAAGATAGTGTGATAAAGCCACTGCTGCAGTGAGAGTTCATCGGAGCGTGGGAGAATATGCTCAAGCATCTACTCCTTCCTACACATTGCCCGAGGTTTCAAATAATCATGTACACCGATTGCATTAAATTAAGGAAATAACAAAGGGCTGTGTTAACAAACAGCAAGGATATTTGTGCTATTTACAACATACGGCAAACATTTGTACTGTGGCTTCGGCAGGCTAGGTTGTTGTAAATAAATCTACGTTATGCTAAAACGCAGATGTGGATTGACAGTAGCCTAGACTACAACCACTACCGTCGAGTACCGATCAACAACTGGTGAGCACTGAGAAAGTTAAGGTAAAACATCTGTATTAAAAATACGTTGGATAAGGTGTGTTGATTTTGTCCAAGTTGGAGAGACGTGGGAGCTACTGCGCGCCAAGTGCCTCGCTAGTTTAAATGTTTCACATGCATATGGCTTATTTTGCATATTACATAAGCTAAGTTGATTTAACTATATAATTTAATGTATTTTTATAAAGTAAGGGATCTTACCTGTGTTAGCGACGAAATGTTTATCGCGTCGTATCGTGCGTGTTGGAGGGACGCATCCTTTCCTCTTCTGGAGTAAGCGGCCACATACTACAGGCTAGCGGCCACTGAAAGAGTGCCAACAGCGGGCATTCTGTGACAATACATCATTAGCCCGCATACACAGGTGGAAGTCACCTGTATACTGTAAGGTAAACTTGTTTCATCCGTGTAGCCTATGCCACTCTGCAGCTTATAAATATAGCACTTATTTGAAACTAGACTGTAATCGTTTAAAATAGTGTCTGTCGAGTAGACAGGAATTCTCAAACAGAACATGTTAAACCTATTTACAAAGTACCTTTTCCCTCAAAACGTGCAAATAGATACGAGCAACCCAACGTACTTAGACACATTCCCGAAATACAAAACCATGAATGTGAACACAGTATGGCTGGATTTTCTCAAAATCCAGCACCCTAAGAGAGGGGAAAAAAAAAAAGTGTGATCTCATAAAACAAACCTCAATTGGTCACTCGAGGGGCGGTGGGTAGTTAATAGTACAATAGGTTAAAGATTTCACTGTAGCAAGTGACATGCTGAATAAAACAATATACCATCTGTCCACATCTTCAGGGTCGGTAGCAGTGAACACGACACTTAATCAGGACTATGGACAAGATAGTGTGTGATAGCCCCCGATGGAAACAGTGGAAGAGTTCCAGCCAACCCAAACGATCACTCTCCCCTTAGGATAATAGGCCCCAACATAGAGTTTCTGGACATGTACAAAAGGAACAAATTAAAATTTTATTTATTCATTAAATTGGGATGGACAAACAAACCAAAACACAAAAAAAGTGCATCAACATCACTATCATTACCTATAGCAGGAGTGAACTCCAAACATATTTAGAGTACAGTTCTACATAGCGTAACAATGTAACAGCCAAATAAAGAGGAGCTGGTTAGTCTCTGGTGTCTAAAACATCTTAGAGCAAAGCTTGACATATGCAGGTATAAGCAGCCAGTCCCCCTCTCTCACACACACACAGGTTGGAACGTCCGCTACACCGTGGCATTAGCTTGTGCGGAGCGCCAAGCTGGCGTGCGTCACTGGTGGGCCTTGCCCATCAGAATGCTCTGCAGCTGTCTGATCCTGCCTCCTCCCTGCGGCAGCGCCAGGTTCCTCTCCGCTCGCTCCTCCTCGTCTTCCAGCAGCTGCTCAATGTAGCAGGAGGAGCCCAGCAGGATGTGGCCGGTGGTCTGCATGGAGAACAGCGTCCACTTCAGAACCTCCCTGGGAACAGCAGGCAGACGAGGAGGAGGGGGTCAACAGGAGAAGTGGATGGACCGTCCCCCCCCCCCCCACCACCACCATTATCCCGCAAAGTGGGATAATGTCATGAATAAGAACATTAAAAAAATTCAAGCATTTTGATCACACAGCTCATACTCACTTGAGCATACTTTTGGCAGCGTAACACCGCAGGTTATAGGATACCGTGTAAGCACCATACAGAGTGGCCTTCATATTCAAGCAGCCAATGAAATCATTGGGGTTGTTCTTGTACAGGTCAAAGGTCACCTTGGCCACATCCGTCCTGTGCTGGATCATGTGATCCGATGCCGTGAAGGTACTGAGCTGTGGCGGGGGAAGAAAGAACATAATAACCTTGCGATTATCTGACATTGCCTGATTTCATGTCTTTGACAATATAAAACCATATTGATCAGCTGCTAATACAACCAAATCACGAGTCTGAATGCGCTGTAGTCACCCTCAGTCCTCTAGTGAGAGGCGATCTAAAGGCCAAAACGCGTCAATGGCTTCCACAAGTGCCAGTCATAGCCATTCAGATTCAACATCATCTAATGCATTCTTATTCAGTTTGAATTACAAAAGGAAAGCAATTTATAGTTGACAACCCAGCTTTTGCCATCGTGGTAAATGGACTGCATTTATATAGCGCTTTGAAACCTTCCGGCCACTCGAATCGCTTTACAGTACTGCCTCACATTCAGCCATTACAACACGGATGGTGGTACGAGCCAGGCAAGGTGCCACCTGACCACTGGGTGCAGCATAGTCAGCTATTGCAAGCTAAAGGTAAGCAAATACACTTTGTCAAACTCAATATCTCCTCGCATTTTGCAATCTTATCGTATCAACAAAGCCGTAGCGCTAAACTTTGCTTCACAGTGCATTTCGTGTGAGGCGCCTCTGTGAAGGGATACCATTTTGATTTGAGCTTGAAGTTAGGAAGAATGCTTTTAAGGTTAGGAGTCTGGCTCAGGTACACCAACACATGGTGAGGAGTTAGCAGGGTTCAAACCAGGGACACCTTGATCACCGATCTACCCACTGTACCAGTGTCCATCATTATTCACAGCTACATAAACCATCGTAATCCCCAAAATTGCCTATTAAACTAGTGACTAACTAAAATGATACAAGCACAAACAAATTACAAAGAGCCCTCTTAAACTAGTAACCACTTCGCTGCCAAATCAAACAGATGATACTGTGACAGTGCAATCTAGTCTGATTCTGGTACAGTGTGTCAAAGGCCACGTCGGTCCAACCAGACATGTTTCTACCTACCAAAGACGGAGTCCAGTTCTGGCCCTTATCCAGGACCATGAGGACAACATTTTCTGGGAGGGTCTTGAAGAACTCCTCGGTGTCCACGCCAGTTCCATCTTCATCGAGCACCAAGGCACAGACACAGGGCACATTCAGTGAGTCCATAACCTGAAACGGCCAGGAAGAGATATACAGAGCCAACATCATTTCCCCACAGGAAAACTGGTTGTTGCAAAAACAAAGCCAAAATTCACAAAAAAAATTCATATTGAAGACAATTGTCTACAGAGCATGAAGTGCAAGAACATTATAGCAACAACATTTAATCAATGTTTACTTAAATATAAAACTATCCATGTGCAGCCATAAACTCAGCTACACATCAAAACCTTTTAATGAACCTACACCGTGAAGTAGACGCCTTGTATTCCCTCCTTACCTTGTTAATAAGATCTTGGAGCCCGTCTGCCATGATGCCCTTCTTCAAGGTACGGTCAGCACTTGTGACCCGGTATGGCTTTGGTCGCGGAGCACGTGCTAACAGAAGCTGCTGTGTCACAGAAGCACTGGCGGATACACTCGCTGACACACATCTGGCAGAGGACACACCAACCGCTGGTCAGGTCCTAGCCTGGCTCGCCATTTTTCACTTGAGATTATAGTCTAAAGATATTAACGTTTTCACAGCCACCCTGGTGGAGGGCCAACCAGGGTGGGAAAGTGCAGTGATGTTGAAGTCACAAGTGCATTTTCTAAACGGTGGTAGAGCTAGATGAGGCGATCAAGACTGTTGTAGCAACAGGGATTGTTTCAGCCCTGTCCATTAGTTTCAAATTTAACCACAGATCTACATCCAGTAGGAGGCAACAGCTGCAAACACTTCCCAATGAAGCATGGCCATATCCACAAATTCTAGTTAATATGGGCTAGTGAAGTCATGCATTTGATAGCAGTCATCAAGCATCCAACTTGTAGCAGCCTGATAGTGGCGCATATTTTACCATTACACAACACCAGTCTAACTTTATATCCCCTGACAGCGAATGTGACCCAGCTCCTTGTAATGTAGGGAGCAATGCTCTTACTTGGATAGGGAAGCTGGAGTCAAGAGGCTGAGGGTGTTCTTTGCATAATCCATTGCCTGGCACAACTCACTGGACCTAGGACACAGCAGCATCACATGTTACTGCAGTACTTGACAAGATCCCCACCAGAGGTACGATCAAGAACAGACTTTCTAATTAAAATTACAGATTAATAGCATTAGGTGCATTGTGCTGCCTCTGAATTTGTGCGTGCATGTCTAATTCTCCAGCAGAGTGAAATTTGACATGTCCACCACAGTACCAAAACACTTTCTTTAAAAAACAAAATAAGTAGGTAGAGAGTACATCGGTAGAGCACTAGCAAGGAGGTTAATAAACCTTTGGAGTACTGGTATATCCCAATCACAGGGCAAAGCACCATTCTACAGAGAAACAAGCTATAACTAGATGAGAAGTAAAACAACCTATACACGTAAATTAAACATTCAGAACATGTAAAAGCACCTTACTCATCCACGTTTTGGCTACACCCATTCAACCATTCATAACCTTGCACACAATGTTACAACTGTTCGATTCTATAAGAAGCAGACCCTTTTCCCCCTCCTATAAATATAACAGCAGAAGTTACAATTTACCAGATGTATTCGTGATGTGTCTGAAGCAGCTCCGCTTTTAGAAATCCCTATCAAAATGTGTGTTCACATTAATGGTCCTCCCTGCTTTTTCACTCTTGCACCATTTCAGTTTTCACCTTTGTACTGCTGACTGTTGTGTGAACACACATGCAGTCATCTATTATTGAGCAACATCACTGCAACAGTTAGAGTAAGTTAAGAATACCATAGATTATACTTTCAGGGCTTTTGTGATTTCTTTCCCTGTAGATGAATGTAGCAGTATTATTTAAGGACAGATGAGACAATATAGGCCTCACAAGATGGGCATCAGCCAGTGTAACATCTTCATTGGTCTTTCACCACTTATTGGAAATAACAGTTTCTTCTAACCCTACTCAATGTGTATGTCACTAGGACACAACCAGAGAATGATGTGAATGGAAGACTCAAACACCTGTACGAGCCATAGGTTCAATTTGCATGATCACATCATAGAGCCTTGTGAACTTCTGAACGTGCCTTATTTTACCATTTAGTTTACAAGCTTTCCACAAATAACCGACACCATTTCACTAGAAATGCAACAGGCTAGATAAGGTGTAATTGTCCTATTGATTAAACTACAGGAGTCAGGGCCATACTGAGTACCGGGACAGACACCTGGAAAACTAAATACTACAATACATACAAATATTTTACAAAATATCAGTTGTGGGTCCCAGCCATCTAATGCACATTTTAGATAAAAATTGTGCCAGACACAGTAGGCTACCTATAGAGGCCATAGCTCTACTTGGTGAGAGCTCGATACAAATAGGTAGTGAAGGTATACAATGAATCCTAAGAAAATATAACATAAAATTCGGCCTACCTGGTGCGTCCTTGTTTTACAAATATGACCTCAACCAAACCAGATTTTCAATCCTGCCACTAAAACAAATAAATAAAACAATATGTCCAATGACTCAAATCAGCCAAACTTAGGGACGCACATTTTCTCTGTGCCGTGAGTTGAACAAAAGCATACGCGACCACGTGATGCCCTTACCCGTAATTAGCTACACCTGGATGACCAGGCGACCAATCAACAGTTATTAACTTTCTTTTTTAGTTCATTTTTATGACCTTCAGTGTGTCTGACACATTTACGCAGCGCGTCCAAAGACGTAATGATGTAGCGGACACGTTCTTTTCAGTAGGCTACAGAGCAATCGTAGATGTTAGAGATGGGGGTCCAGAAAAAAATGGTTCCCACAGTAGGCCTAAGCATTGTTTAATACTAACATTTGTTATTTGCAAAAAAAAAAAACAGTAAGTCGAATCTTAAAAAAAAAAATATATATATATATATATGTCTATGTGTGTATGTGTGTGTGTGTATATGTGATTCGAAAACATTATTTATTTCTTGACCTGACATATTAATCTGTTTGTAGTGTTTCATTGTGCTGTGCATTTAATCTTCATTACAGTGTCACAGTTGAATTATCCCATAGACCAGACTCAACTCACCAGTAGGAGTACTCATCCATAATTTATTAGATTTATGTTTGGCTTTGAGACTTAAAATAGATATGCTAATCAAGCGTATCACCTATTCACAGAAAGATCAGTTCTAAAGGAGCTGTCTTTTTCTCCAGGGTCAATTTCCTCCTTATGCTATTGTTTTGTTATCAAAGATGCAAGTTGTGAGTCAACCAGGTCGATGCCCTCGAAACATTCATTTGTGCTTTATTGGTTGCCGATGCTTGTAATTAAGTGTGTCTGACGTCAATGCAGAATGAAAGAAATCAGACACACAAAAAAAGAAACTAAAAAGATAACCATTTTTGATTTAATTTAATAACCGTTGTTGGAATTCTCTAAATATAACACAACAAATACATCTCACATTTTGATAAAAAGAAAATAATGTTTTATTTGTATTTTGCTCAGTGTTGCAAAGACAAAATACCAGCTTCATCTATAGTTTTTTTTTTTTGCATTATTTTGATTAAATGCGGTAATAAATGATGTACATTTTTACAGTATATTATGTTAACTAAACATTATTCTAACCAGTTTTTGCCACAATGCAGAAAGATAACTGCAGTGGCTGTGCAGTGCTGTTGAAAGCATGTTTTCTATGCCCCTGACCGCGTTGCAGTAGCCGCGGTTCCTATTTCCTCTTGCCAATGCGTGCCATGAGTTCTGCATTAGCTGCTGCCCTGGTCCTCAAGTCCTGGTTCCTGGCCAGGTCTAGGAGGACACTGAGAATGCTGGTGGGAACATCAAGGGACAGAGCAAAACGTGAGCCCTGCTGTGCTCTCTTTGGCACACTGGAGGCTGGGTGTGGGACTCGGGCTTGCCTGACTAGAGGGGGAAACTTCGGAGGGAACAAAGAGTTCAACACACCACTGCGGTTTAGGAGGTCAAACGCCAGTATGTCCCTTTGCGTCTCTTCATCCAACTTGGCACTGGCTGGGCTGTTTCCCTGGCCATGGGTACACCGAGGCAGCAAGAGAGCCAGGAAGAAACACACATGCATGCTTCTCATAGTCAGAACTTTATCTAGAGGAATAAAATCAATCATTCTGTGAGTCCAAAATTTATAATACAGAATAAAATCATAATGCTACAATTTCCAATTTAGTGGATCTCCACATAAGAGGTGATAATTCACTATTAGTCAATTCTGAATAAATATTTAGCATTGTAAAACAATGAGAAACAAAACACAAACCTCATATTCTTTGTCCCTGACTGACACAAATATAATTTCCAATGACACTTAATGCTATATGCATATTAATTGGCACAATGAGTACCACTTTAGTAAACTTACTCACCACAATCAACACTGTGTACTGCCGGTCAAAAAGGCACTGTTCCTCTCCCGTGAAGCAGGATTGCCTTGCCGTCCGTGGGCTTCTGGTGTCTTCACTGTGCTCTTTCCCCCAGCTGTGGATACGGAGGATTTGCTGGACGACCACTGTGGACCAGTTTGGACTTGTAACTTCTGCCTGCTCTCTTCATCCACTGTCATGCTACATCTTCCCCTGTGCGCCCGTCTATCTCCAACATCTCCAGCACCAACCCCCCACCCCACCACATACATACACTCATCCCTTCTCATTTCCTCTTCACTCATTGTTATCTGTCCCTCTGTCTAAAAATAACATGATGATTATTACAATAGTTAGCCTGTTATTAATTGAATCAATACTTTTACTACATTCTAAAACAAACACAAATGCACTACAGTCACAGAGAAAGCATATTTTTGCACACCAGACGTATTTTGCTCATCACATTCCTCCATAATGATCCTTTCAGCACCTTTTTCTACTGTTTACACTGAATAAATGCTAAATTGAATGTCATGCACCTGTACTTGCTCAATAACAACCCCGTTGAATTTAATTTAATCTATTGTAGGCTATGACCTTACTATAGGCTACTGACAATCCTGACATCATCATCTAGAAGACATCCATCACACGGATCAGTAAACAACAATCCTCTCACGCCAAATGTCAGCTTTCAAACATAAACCCTTTGAGAATGTCATTTTCATATTCAAAAATAATGAAATAATTAAAATTCCCCTTAACCCTCACAATGGACTCAGACTACTTGGGACATAAAAGTAGTACTGTAGCGTATATGAGTTATTCCATATGTGAGCGGCTTTGCTCTTTCCTTACTTATCTTAATAAAGTGATGAATGCATCATACATACACAATGTGAGCCTCTTCAGAAAAAATAAGAGTTGACACAGAACATGGATAAATAGAGGAATAAATAGGGAGTAAAAAAATTAGATAAGCTAACCAGACAGAAACAAATAGGTCAGTTATGGTACAGGATGAAAGAAAACATCTCTCTGTAAAATCATCTTATTTACAGCTCTCAATGTTCAGCATTAGCGCCATACACCTGGAACTGAGTATATAGGCAATTTTGACAAGACAGAGAAATGCCAAAACCAGACCTTAGATAGGATTATGGAAAGGTATTAGTAATCTATAAGGAATAATTTAATAAATACTTAAAATCAATCATTTGTTTTCTTCTCTGCCCCCAGAACATACAGTAGGCTACTGTATTACATCTAAATACAGACTTCTATGGAAGGAGTGGTGAAGTGAGGATGATGAAGAGCCCCTTGGAGAGGAATGAGAAAGAATAGCATTGAGAGCCCCAGGAGAAGAGAAGAACACAAGCTTTTGTTTATTGAGTTACCTACAGTGCGCCTATCATGGATTAACCTCTCATCTCGCTAATGATGAGCACTACAAACGGCCCTAACCAAATACAGAAGGTCTTCCGACCTGCAGGACAGTGCAGAGGAAGATATGATACAAGAGTACGTGCTTTCAGACCTTCCTAAAATAGAGATGCTTTAAGTACCCACAATAGCCTGCATCATGATGCCGTCAAAGTATGAAATAATTAATACACGGATGTAGTGGTGTACAGCCAGCACTGTGATGTAGAGCATGTTTAAATATACATGTATTTCAAGAAGGCACATTCACCTTAAGTAGAACGGGGTTGACAATGAAGGTTGGTACATTTTAGTTGCAGACATAGTGACAAAATATGAATACAAGTATAGAAAAAAAATCACATGCAGCCAAATACATGATATCGGTTGTATATTTAGTCTATGAAAATGGTATGGGGAGGAGTAGAGGAATATGAACCACACAGCAATCAGTTAAGAGGGGCATAAACTCTTTATTTTATTAATCCAGACTAAATAAAGTAGTGCCCTGTTATAATTTAGCGATTGTAATCTATGTTCCTTGCAAATATGACATTGTTGTGAAAGTCAATCGCAGTACTAAACTCTGCAACAAAATATACATTAAAAAGGCGCATACACAATAGAAATTTTTAGTTTTTTATTTAGTCTGAATGATAGTTCCATTATGTACAATAGAGAACAGAAAAATGCTATTATAAATACATTTCCGCTCCAAAGACCATTTTATTGTGTACCTGCTTTACAGTGGACTGATTTAACAGCATACAAGTAGATCCTTAATAACCCCAACCCCAAATGTGAGCTCAATCACTTATGTAATCTAATCGAGCAGAATTCATTGTTAATCACTGGCCTTTAGCTCAAATGATCTCTCCAATAACTGATGATGGGGGGCGGCAGGGGGGGGAAGGGGGGGCGGCAGGGGGGGAAGGGGGTAGAAAGGCAAACATTGGCTGCCTACGGAGGTGAATATTAAGCTTCGACTCAGTGATTGGCGGGATGGGCCAATCACTGAGAGATACATATGTCACACGGAGCAACGCGGTGAGAGAACGCTTAGAACCTCAGCCAGTACATAGCACTACGCATTCTGTTGTAGTCTGGTAGCTGCTCTATGGGGCCTGGTGAGGATAGAAAACCAGAAGGTTAGACAGAATAGCCAAATCACATAGGCCATTTAATAATCCCGCCATTGTTCTGAATAGAACTCACCAACAGCAGACACAGCAGGGCACTTGTCATAGATGTACTTGGTGCACACCTCACGCACCATTCTGGGAGTCACAGCCTGAATGTAGAGAGACGTGAAGGAGAGAGGAACACAGATAAGTTAACCATACATTAGACATTCAGAATTTGAGCATCAATATATTTTCAAATACAACATCGAGATCAAATCTATTGGCATAATATTGTTCTTCATACAGAACAGAGTAGGCTGTGTGGCATATTTTCATATGTTCTGTTAAATGGATGCTGACTTGTAAAAGTGTAAAAAGACAAAAAGGCTAATAAGAACTAGAGTACATTTGAAATGAAATGTCTTTGCATCTAGAATACGATAGAGCCATGAAATATATTGTGCTGGCTATACTTCGCAAATCAGAATTGGCCGGGTCCGTAATCAGTGAGGTTGGGAACTGGCCAGTCAAGCATAAAAAGAGATAAAAATCTGCCAAGGAAAACGCAGGTGGTGCATCCATAGTCTGCTACTCACGTCAATGCGGGAATCCCACTCCGCCAGAGGAATGCGGCGACCGTAGTTCAGAATGTGCCTGCCAATGTCGTCGCAAGCTGGCGTTGTTCCTGGGAAAGGGGGAAAATAAAGCATTCACTGCAGTGACTGAACATTGGCGAATATTCATCTTCACAGTGTCTCTCTATGCAATGTCGGACCCATTAGCTACCATTAAGCTGTCCAACCAGGCTGGCCTTCAGAGCATTCTGGCCTCTGGCTACGTCACTCTCTGTCACACTGGTGCACAGGTTCATCCTGCAGAAATAAAGCACAGAACATTGGGCTTCCCCTGAGAAACGTCAAATACATTAGTTTTAAATTACTGTGTATTTTCACAGCATACAAAAAGCAGAACCAAGCAGCTCCATTGTGGGAAAAAGTAATAATTCTGATTATTTTGGTAAGCATTGAAATCACGATTAATTCCTATGATTACTCATTGACTTTGGAAATATGTTGTGCATTTTATGGGTTGTATTCCCGCTCTGAAGATATGTAAACAGGTAAAAACAGACAGGAAGAATGATCATCTAGGACGCATAGCTAAATAATGTTGGGTCATAAGGATAATGGCGAAAGAGATCATTCATTTATTTTATATATGGGCTTAATAGGACTTCTGGCGGTGAGCTGTGTGCGCATATGTTGGTGAATTCGGCGTAACGTCGGCAGTAAATGGGTCTAGTTTGACATTATCCAGTGGTCTACGCCCAAATAGGCAGCAACGTCTGCGAACACTTCCCAATGGAGCGTTTCCAGAACGTTTTCACAAAGTGAACGGTGGCCTGGTCCAACCACGCTACCAAAAAGCACCCTTTTACACCGACCGTAACAATATTGCGGTTCTCTCATACCATGCGTTTTGGGACCAGTGCATCATGTCTTCAATGTGGTGCCTGTCGGTCACAAAATAAATGCCCAGAAGGCCAGTGTCACTGTAGGAGGATTGGAAGGACTGGAAGCTCTGGCACAACTTCTCTTCCACCGCCAGGCGAGCCAGACGGCTGCTCAGATTCTGCACACATGGCAAAAAAAAAAAAATACTGTAAACAGAAAACACAATATACGAGGGGACATGCTTTCACTTGTTACCGGCACCGTTTCCTAAAGCTGGCCAAATGTGCCATTGTTTAAGTGGGATCATTTCCATCATTGTATCAAATGATTAGGCCAACTCTTGGGACAAGACACAGAAAGGGTCTGATTGGGAAAAGTATCAAACTGATTGTTCCCGTCATGCAGTAAGTCTGGCATTGGCCAACCATTGCCCTCAGCTCAATTTTCACCAAGATTGTAGTCTGGAAACCCTGTTCGCTTTAGCATTTGCACAGACGATTGGTTAAATGCTGTCCAATCATTTTAAAATGAACCAGAGGTCTTCATCCAGTAGGAGGAAACACCTGCTACCACTTCCCCAATAGAGCGTGTCCACACCCTATTCACAGAGTGAAAAGTAGGTCTGGTTACACCTGGCTAGTCCTACTGTGTTGAACCAATACGATGGATGCATGGGAACTCCACCAAGGGACAATAACATAGTCATGAAATGTGCTAATTCCACACCTTTCCGCCGCCGTAGGTGATATCAAAGCTGCCAATAATGGAGTTGGCCACCATGAGAGGCACAATATCTGGGCTGGCAGCGCCGGGACCCTCCACAGCAATGGCAATGTGCGCCAGGGGAAGAGCGTCATCGCGCATGCGGATCTATGTTGGAAGAACAAAATGGGAAACACCACAAGCATTAGGTCATTAGAAATACACAGAAAACACAGATGGGTAATAGAACAATATTTCAAAACAGCTTACATAGCAACAGTATGACACTATTAAAAAGGAATAGTGAGCTATTTTAAGATAATTGTAAGCCAATATATTTTTACGAATGCGAATGACGCAAGTTACCGAACTGTGCGTGATACACCAAATCAAATTCACCAAATACCTACTCACATTCCACTAGTTTAACGTTCTCTGTGTGTGCTGAAAAAATAATTGGTACTTCTACACAGCCCTGGCTCCATAAATAAATAAATACACAAACAAAGTGGCGCATACCTGCACACAACAATGTGTTTCAATGTGTAGGGCGAGTAGGAAAATATTTTACTGACCGCACTATCTACGACACTGTCGGACATTGACATCAATGACGAAATATTGTCATGGCTCACCTCACTGCCTGTATAACGGCAGGGGGACAGCACAGGGATGGCATCGGCGTCGTACTCGAACGACACTCCGCCGAAATGAGTCTTGGCCAAGCCGACCAGCTCTTCGTGGCTCACACCTGCACGAGACGCAGACCAGACATGAGCATGCTAATCGTGGGCGGTACAGCAAACGGGTTAGGGGACACGGTAGAGCCCTCTAGCAGCTCTTGGTGAGAGAAAGAGGCACGCACCGCCTGCAGCAGCCAGCACCATGCGGGGAGCCTTGTAGTGGCTGTTGATGTACTCCACCAAGTCCTGACGCGTCAAAGTCCTGGGGAACAGCGCACATAAGAGGCAACATTAGTGATCGATTCAATGTTGCTTATTACCCTGGTCCAACAATAATGTGTAGGGCGGCCATGTATAAAAGTACTTTGTAATGGTGTACTGCAGGGTTCCCCAATCCTGGTCCTAGAGGGCCGCAGCCCTGCATGTTTTAGATGTCTCCCTGCTCCAACACAG
>JAODUH010013808.1:0-27974 GCA_027564835.1 Typhlichthys subterraneus | reverse complement strand
GTCACACACTGCTGTGGGATGGCATCCCATTCTTCAACCAGCATTAGTCACAAGTCAGTCAGCCAACATGGTTGTGTTGGTCACTGGCACAGACCAAGCTGATCCCACAAATATCCGTACTTTTTGTGCATAGTTTAGTTTTAACTAAGCCATTTAAAATAACTTGCATTCATCATCTGCTTCACTTACGGTAGCACTGTTTGCCGTCAGCACCCAATTCAAAGCCCAGGTTACACACGCAGTGGAAAGCGCCTGGCATGTTGACACACCCGTGGGTGCACATGGTATGATCTGCCGTGCACTCATCGACGTCTGCACGGAAATACACAGTGCATTATTACAACCATACAATTACTGTAACACATATTGTTGACTTTTACAGTTTAGAAGAACAGAACTGAGGAGCAAATCTCCAAAGCTCACAGTCCATTTGGGACTCATTGAGAGATTTGCGTTGTAGCTTTCTATCTTTCTATTCAATGTCTACCATAGGCTGACCATGTATCACATGCAACAGCGAGACGGAGTGAGTTTTTGGCACTGTTTTCATTTGAAGAGTATGGAAGACCATAAAATACATAAAATGGCACCCGTTACCCATAACTCAAAATATGACCAAATATGAGTGAGTTGGGTTTTGGAAATGTGCTCCTCAACTGTAGGCTACCTGGGCTCTTGAGCACACACTAAGCCAAGAGGATGTGGATTGAAATGTTGATGACATCAGTACTTGATCTTGTACACACAGAGAGCCATGGTGGGCGATGCAAGGACACTTGCTAACATTAGAAGATTCAGCCCACACACAGCTCCTGGCTGGGGTCAGCTAAGTGTCGTGCACTGGGGGTCAAATAGCTTCGGTTGTGACTCGGCTAAGTACAGGACAAAGACGAGCGTGTCCTGAATCAGGGTTTTGTTTAAAGCTTTGTTTAAAGGTTAATGACATGGTGAAAAGCAGGAAGGAAGGAAGCAGCTCTCTGTCAGCTATCAGCCTTTGAAAACAAGTACCAGAGCAACGTTACACACAGATTATTCTTCTGTGACAGTATATTTAATATTTAGGTCTTCTTAGGATTTTCCTTTTTTCCACATTAAATCTGCAGGTGTAATAGAGAGAATATGTCCCCATAAACTCTAAATCGCAAATCAATTCAGCGACGTTACTGGGGTATATTTTCTTACACTAGAAGATGTAAGATGGTCATAATTTACGCAAAGATCATAAATATCATTCTCTTAAACAAAAACACATTCATAAGGAAGGGACTTTTCAGGGCACACATACTATTATTATTATCACCGCTTGTTTATTGTCCTATATTACTGTGTGTGTGCTTGTGTACTGTCTGTGCGTGTGTGCGTGTGCATGTGTGTGCATGTGTTAGCATTAGTCAGTGCTAAACAGGCAGTACTACTTAATGACCAAACGGAGGAAGAACACCCTTTCTTCATATGTCGAGTGTGAAGGGGCTGTTTGAGTGAGTCCCAGGTACCACGTCTCTTGGATTCAATGTGCAGGTGCGTGTACTCACCCACACAGCGTTTGCCGTCCTCAGCCAGCACAAAACCTTGCTTGCAGCTGCATTCCAGCAGGCCGTTCTCCCAATGACACAGCTGGGCGCAGCCGCCATTCCGCTCTGCACAGGGGTCACTCACTAACTCATAACAATCAGACAGACGCACAGACACCCATGATGGACGGACGGACACACACACACACACACAGATGACACAGGTCTAGATCAGCCCAGCAGGTGACTTCATAACCTCCAATATGTTTGCATCCTTGTATCCTGTCCATGCTAACATGTAAAACATGCCGCTATGAGGACATCTTCTCCCACCACCACTATTCCAAAACAGCATTGTGGTCGCTGCACAGCAGCAAGTCTGGATCTCATGACATGAAATGACACATTTCTTGGCATCTGTTGTTTTCACGCCGAGGCGAGGACACGGATGTAATTAGGTTGTCATGTGCCTTACGTTTTAATTTATTTAATTAAATGTGCTTAGTTACAAGGAGTGGGGTATTAACTATACTGTACTTATTGTTGCTGAAAATGATTCAACAATAATAAACTGGAAGTATTGATAGGGTAATAGATCCCAATAAAAGTACCAAAAACTTAATTTAGACTGTAATTTAAACTGTTCAGTAATGAAATGGTGTTACATTACCAGTCCTGTAATAATTAGTGAATAATGGACTGCATTTATATTTTATATAAATAAATACTAGTCAATGGCAGTCAGCTCCAACATTTCCAGGATTAGATGACAACACACTCCCTATATGGTGTGCAGAGGGATAGCGTGCTGAGACTGGTCTGTAATTAACTACGGTCTGCCGACGTGTTTTCTGACGAAAGACAAAAGACACCAGGCGACTTACATTCACAATGTTTCCCGTCTCGCTTCAACTGGTAGTTGCTCTGACACTCGCACTTATAGTGTTCGTTTCCCATGCTGACACACCTGTGCTCACAACCACCGTTCTTCACCGAGCAGGAGTTCACCGCTGTCTCATCAAACGCACGTACAGTAACACACAAAGTGAGTGGTATTAGGCAACATGGCGTCAGACAGGTGTTTAAATGACATGTTGCTTGCTTATAATGGTCTTCAATGACGCCCCAATAAGTGCTGCGTAAATGTGCCATAAAGAATCCACACCAACGAATGTGTATTTGTGTAAATGTGGCTTACAACAAGCAAGCGTGATGTTAACCATATGAGCCTTCCATCAGACGTGACAGACATTATACGTATGTTGATATTAGTCATGCTTTACAGCAGGGTCATGTACCGCCTATAGGAACATTATGAAAGGATTAAACCTTACTAAAACTTTTATAAGAAACCATATTTGAACATAATGTGCTGTAAAGGTGCCTAAAACGCCATTAGCTTTCATTCATAAAAAGACAAATGTTAAACATTGGCACTTAAGCAGTTAGCTCATAACGATGATGACATGGGATATTTTTTCACCTGTGGGATTATGGAGACACTTGGGGAAAACCCAGGTCACTTTCTATTGATCTATCCATGCCCTCTATCCCTAAGATTTAATGATGTGCCAAATAAGGAAGCCAGACCCACTGCCTTCTGGTTGCTCTTAACACAAACGGGCTATAAAACTGGACTGAATGGCTGCCTTTCAACAATGATGACTTCAGCAGATACAATAATAAAACCATTTCACCCTGGCACATGCTCTACAGGAATAATATATGGGGAGTTGGAACCATGGAACCATGGGAGAAATACTGATCCTCCATTTAATTATTAACCAACATTAGCATAAAATTAGAATTAAGGGAATTTTTGTAACCAAAGCTGTACTATTCAACCAACAGACAAACATTTCTGTCCCACATGTTATAAATACAATTTCTTACATAAATCTAACAGGCTCTGTGGTAGAGACACAAGACAATATACCAAATGAATAGGTGTCATTAGGGTCATTAGACAGGGTCTGCTAACTGCAGACTGCTTGTCGACGGGTACGGATCATGCCTAGGTCACCATATGTTTACTCTTTGGAAGCAAGTAGTTCCTTGACGTACTGAACAATACTTACTGTTGCTGCATATAAAGAACAGATTTAAACAGGGCTGATGTTATTTTGTTTATATGTCATTATTAAATATTACATTTTCCATATACAACTGTGTGATAGAATTACTTGTACCTACTAGTACCTGCTACTACTGACAACCGGAGAAGACGACAACTGTTACAGGTGTTATAACAGGCTATGCTTTAGTCAGGTTACCCCATTGTTCTTTAATGAAGCCCTGCAGCACTCACAGTATGTTGTGATAAGCTAGTGTGTGTGTGTGTGTGTGTGTGTGTGTGTGTTCTTACCAAGGCAGGTACGTCCATCGCTGTGCATGCGGAAGCCCCCACTGCATTCACAGTGGTGAGAGCCTGGTGTGTTGACACAGGTTTGCTGGCATCCCCCGTTAAGCTCCTCGCACTCATTCACATCTGTACATGCACACGCACACAAACACACGCACACACATACACACATACACACGCACACACACACACACACACACACACACACACACACACACAAACAGACAAGCAAATAAATAACCAGCCCAGGGCAGATCTTATAAATCCATGAATGAAAAACAGTGAAGCTCAACATCCACTTCAGTCTCCATGAAGCACAGCTGGACCACAATGCAGTGTGGAAGAACCTGGGACTGACAGTCAGTGATCATTTGGATCTTCCATAATCATTAGACGTCATAAAATGCCTACGTTTGCTAGACGTGACATTGAGCAAATCCAAATCCAACTGCCTTCCATTTTAAAATAAACACTCATAGAGACAGTTTATCTAACACTAGAAAGCATTGTATCTCTAAACATTGATCAGCTGCCCTGTATAAGTCTGCCTGGGAAAACATGTCATATAATATCTTTGCTGATTTCTATTGTCTAATTATTGTCTAATACAGAATCCAGAACCCAGTGATTTAACACATACATTTCATTCAATTATATTGTTTGCCACATTTTCCTGTTTACAATATGTATCAGATTTCTTCTCTCCCGGAAAAATTAGTCTAGCATTAAGGGAACACTGTGCTTCTCCACATTTTTTGGAAGAGATCAAGGAACAAGCTGGAATAGTTCAACAGAACGGGAAGGCAACTTCTTCTGAGCCACATCCAGAGTCCACATTAATATATCATCCATAGCAAATATCTGCTTATTTCGTAAAAGTATCGCTGACAGAAAGCAAACAAGTCTTGCAGAATAACACCTTCAATAAAGATGATTTCTCTTCTAGCTATTTTCTGCATGGAGGAGAGAGAGAGAGAGAGAGAGAGAGAGAGAGAGGGAGAGAGAGAGAGATCCTAGAAGCTGGAATGCAGGACAGCATGCTTAGACCCTCTCCTATAAGCGGTTGGCTTTAGGGCACATCTGTGTTTCTCTTAACCACCTCCCAGTGGTGTCACTGGGGATCTGCTGCTTATACTGGTGATGAAAGGGCAGCGAGGCCTGGTGTGGCTGTGGTGGACGATCACCATTAAAGAGGTGTACGCTCTTCGATTATGTTATAGCGCCCCCTGAAACCCTAACTTCTACTGAAGTCACTCAGCAGTCAGGTGCAGGATGGAAGGGAAGGGGGGGGGGGGGGGGGGGGTTAATAGGACCAATGGAGAGGGTCAAAGTGGAAGTCTTTGGGCTGCTAACAGAGCCCTTGTTCATCAGCCACGCATAGATCACTCCGATCGGGGTTAAAGACGCCTGGAAGTCCACATGGACCGAATCATTTAGACATCTGCCCATCTGGGACAAGGATTCCCTAGTTTACACCCGCCCTCTGTGAAGCATCACTGTATTCATGCGGGATCGCTCCTTTATGCACCTGCTCTCTGAAACACGCCAGCGCACCGGTGTCTATTGTGGAGCCGTTTCATGGTGTATTAATATTTATTGGGGGATTTCAATACAACACGCAATCGCTGCTTTTCACCCGGAGGATGAGGTTGTGTGTGTGGAAATAGGGTTGAAGGGGGTCAAAGGATGCAGGGGTGGTTAGGGCCATGTGGTTATCAATGCTATTGTTGTAACACCATGTGGCAGGCTAAGCTAAGCTGCCGAGCTAGCATGAATACATGGAAAACAGTATTTTGGAAAAAGCGTTTCTATGAAGAAGTATTTACTTTTAAACTGTTAAGTATTTCAATCTATAAATTCAAATATAAATGTAATTTTTTCTGCAGTTGTATTTGTGTGTGTGTGTTTATACAGTATATATATATATATATATAAGAAACCAAATCAACTGCCAAAGAATTTAGGCACCCTCGCCAGTTTGCAGGATAAAATAAATAGGACTACCAGCTCAGATCGAATCCAAAATATTCTCAAGGAAATTGATTTTCCCCCATAAAGACGACGGCACATAAATCCAGCAAAACCCTATTAATACGCCCCATTTCTCTTTTCTGTAGTGATCAGCATTCTAGGCTATTTTAAGTTATTTAAGAGTGCTCGGGGTGAAGAGTCATGGGCACCTGCTGTCAACTGCAGTAGCCATGCACATCAAATGTGGCCGTAGCTATCTTAGCGTATTCGTGTCATTTCAGACTAGCTTCCCCATGCAGCAGCAGTCATTGACTCGGAGGGCTGCCGACAAGGTTTTTCCAGCTGTGTGCTTTATTCTTTATAACTTGGACGCACAGAGAAAATTCCAGGATAGAAATCTACTTAACAAATCGGTCAGAAGACAGTGGGAAAACCCACACGGGACATTGTAAGCATGTGAGATGTCCTGAGATGTTGATATGAACTTCCTTTTGACCCTGATATTTTGAAAAGCTTTGGGCAGAAGTGACCAAAACTCTCTTACAGCCAATCCATAACCTTGGTTTACTGACGTGTCTTTAAATGTCAGTCAATGACACCGAGCACACATACCACACTAATACTAGTATGATAATAAAATAGTCACTACGGAGACAAACACAGAGCCACATGGAACCACAGACAGTCAGAATTATAATTCTTCCATCGTTCTGCAGTCCGCTGTTACGGCATCCACATCTTACCCTGACATGCCTTGCCATTGGGCCCCAGGCTGTGGCCCTCTGGACACTTGCAGAAGAAGCTGCCAATGGTGTTGCAGCAGAAGCCCTCACAGCCACCATCATTCACCTCACATTCATTAACATCTGGGGAAGAACAGACAGACAGATGTTTGTTTAATGCCCAGCCAATACTTCAAGCACAATAGAAGAGTACATATTTTACTAGGCTAGTAGGCCTATATCATAAACATTTTTATGCTGACGCTGAGAAGTATATCAGTACATAACTGGGTCTTATGCACTGGTAAAGACAACCTGAAGATCACAGGTGCATGTCGTATGTGCTGGTGGAGTTGTATACAGCCTATAGCTGTAGATGTAAACAGTAATTAGTGCCTGAATCTAAAGCAGGTATTTCTAGTGAAGATGCCAGTGATACCCAAGGGTATCTGAATCATTCTCCATTCTGTTCCCATTTATTTTTCTCTTGTTGTGCCTCTCTCTTCTTGTTTGCGTACAATTATTACCATCCTGGTTTGTGGGTTACCCATATACAATAGGAATAACCCCCCAGGGACATTGTTTAAGTGCAGTTTAATGGTTCCAAGCAATCCGTTTCTAATGTGCATCACCACCAAAGCATTCCTTAAGAGATGAGATACGGTATGTTATGCAGAAAGCACCACACGACACCGCTTATATGATCAAGCTGTGACACTAAAATGTCATTAGAAAATACATATTGTTTACACTTATTCAATAGGTAAATATTCTTTGCAGAGAGAGGCATTTTTTGTATTGTAAAAATTGCACACGCACATAAAACAATTTGCACAGAATATACGGTATGTCGACGATTGTCTTAATGTGTTTGTAGATTACAGTAATGTAAAACACATTAGTTCAGGTCCATTGTGCAATGCCAAACAAATTCATTTTCTCTGGATTAGGCATGGCCCTGGAAAGGTAAAGGAGAAATGCAGGAAGCTAGAATGATTTAGTGTTCCCATCTGTTAAAGAGTTTAATGTTCACTCACCGTATACCATAGCTCTTTGTGGAGCAAATGTTTGTTTACATTTGAACAACAGAATGTGCATAAACTATTTGCACAGCCATACTCCACTTTGAGATAGTAAAGCAGTATGTATGACAGAGGGAAAGTGAGAATTATCAGCAGCGCATAATGTTTAAATAAGCTGTTCGGCTTGTTTTTGTAGAATGAGACCACATGAAAAATCAAGGCCCTCTTAAAGAAACACAGAATAGTCCCAGTGTGCAATCTACAGCCCAAGACTGCTGAGACAGAGAAGAAAATACAGTACATTACAGTAATAGCATTTACTACATTTTGATTGTTTGTTTATATTATGTAATGATATAGTCATATTAACTCCCACACAGCATAGTGGAAGTATCCAAAAGTGGAAAAGCCACAAACTCATCATGTGTTTGTCTAACAAGTCAATCAACAACGTCTGTCAAATCACTGCAGCTGGGTCTCAAGTCATTAGGTTTTAATTGTATATTTATATACAATTATATATACAATATATATATATATATATATATTTATAACAGAGACTTTGGTATATGATAGAACTTGAGAGCTAGCTCTATTTCAGGCTTAAGTTATGTAAGATGGATTTGCTATAGGGTGTTTGCATACTCTCCTGCAGAACCGTTCAGTTACTTTAAATCCAACTGTTGTTCCAACTGTTGGGAAATGTGCCAGCACTCTAGACAGATAACGGTTTTTAAATACAGTTGGTCCCTGTTGTTTCAGATAAAATCCATGGAAAACACACTGCTCCTGTACAGCAGTGGCACGTACACACATGTACAAATGCACACAGGTGCTTACACACACTAATAAAATACAGATGGCCCCAGTGCCTGATACCGGTACTGAGTTACTGGGACAGGAGAAAGACAGATTTAATCTGCATCAACCCCCAGGGAAGGATTGCACTGTAACTGGCTTTTCATGAGCACATGGCAGTGTTCAGGTCAACTCATGCTTTGACAGCATGGTAAATACAGTGTGCCTTATTAAACACATAATGTAGACATGACTCAAGACAATGGATGGGCTGGATTTTTATTTTACAGTGCAACAATCTGATGGTGAAAAGCCACGAAGTTTTATGTATATATTTGTTTTTATGTATGTTTTCACAGATGTTCAAATAAGCATGTATTCACATTAGATAAAAAATAACACAGCACAAGCATAATTCATGACAAATTGGTCAAACAAACATTAAAAATGGAAACATAAATGGTTCGTGTTCATTTTAAAAAATCACCAATAAGGTGTCAGAGAAATAATTCATGTTGTCTAAAAAGACATAATATATATTTTTATATTTTTATTTTTATATTTCTTACTTACAAAGGAGAAATCGGAATTTAACCTCAGAAACTAAAGATGGGTCGCCGTTTTTTTTTAATATCAGGCCACACCCACACTTGGTCTCTCAGGACAAACCAAGCAGGAACCTCCATTGCAGAGAAATGAATGCAACGCAGAAGTGCCAAACCCTGCAGTACCTCGAATAGCCACTTGAGGCTGGCTGCAAAAGGGAGATAATTTATAAAGACCTGGTTAGGTCGTGTTGATAGCTATATACGGGCGTGGTTGGCGTGGTTCATCCAACCAAGTATTTTTTGAAAGTGCCTGCCCTTTTCAAACTGTTTTGATGAACGGCTCCTCAGATGGACTTCTGACTAACAAGCCATCTCACATGTCAGGTTAGGCATTATAGGTGGAGTGAGGTACTGCAAACATGGTGATGTCCAGAGCCATCACAGCGCAGTGTTCAAATATGTTCTTGAGAAAAAGCCATTGGTAACATCACAGAGGGATTGTCAATTTATACATACAGACTATGGACTATGCATGTTTTCAATGATTAAGGCACACACACACACACACGAACACATACACACACACATGCGGGCACACACACACTCAACTGCCATTTTCATTATCTCAAAGAGAAGTGTCATCATGACCCCTGACCCCAGCCTTCTTACACGTGCGCAGGTTGATCCCATTGCTCTAATGAGCTCTCAATCATGAGAAGTTAAGACAAACAGAAGAAGATACAATATGTGAAGAGGAGGAGGGCATGTTGTTCAACACCCACACTGAAGTGCTGTTATAATCTGCACATTATTGCCATCATCAGTTTTGTGGATTTTAATTGACATTCAGTCAGCATGAGCCTTCAACAAAAGTCAGTAAGCCAATCCTAAAATGTAACATTGGAGGCATGTGTGTTTCATGCTTCAGATATTTTCTCTGAAAAGACAAGGGAGGTGATGGGAACAGTATGTAAACATACTGCAGATGTATAATGCGGTCATTCTCACTTTGTCAAGCACTTTGATATAACTGGAAAATGCAAATGTCAGTGGGACAGGCAGATGGAGACCAAATCAGTTCCAATCCCAACATAGTTGTTATAACTCAAGCAAAGTGCTGCTGGGGTTTGTAATTCACAGTGTAACTTCTCAAGATGGCATATTAGATAGCCGTCAGAGGAGCAAGACTATCCAAATAAACCCAATTGATTAACTGATATATAGAAAAGGTTATAAATAAAGTGCTAACTAAACCATTTACTTGATGGTATAATATGATCATATGATTATAATATGTCAATTGCCTGGTCGGCAATTGACATATAGGTCACGGACCGGGGGTCCGTGACCTATAGCCTGGAGATGGTGACCATTTGCGCCGATAAAACAAGCATATTTGCTGCATCACTCCCACCTACGTTAGCTTTGGGCCAACAGAACCTCTAATATGTTACACATCCAGGTAATCTGTCACAAATCAATCACTTCATGCAGGGGGGCGCAATAACCCCTTTACCTGTTAGCTTGATTTATGAGGTTAGTAACTAACAGTTAGCAGGGGAAATAGACCTGAGTCAGACAACATTGTCAAGTGATGCAAAGCTAAACTAGCGATAGACGGGCTTGACTATCTCGTAAAGAATGAGCTCATCAAGAGAGTTATTGTAAATCGTTTGAGATAATAATGTGACGTGTAGCCCTGATAATGTTCCAATCAAAATGTTATGACATTTAGAACAATTTGTTACAGAACAGTTATAGAACACATCATAGTAATTAGGATCATTTTTGTGTTTTATGATAATTTATTTGTACAGCGCTTTCTGCCAATGATTTGGACGGACGGACTGAAAGTCATCTTGAGACTGGTCAATTTAAATGTCTAGGAGTATTAGGACCTTATACCAGTCTCACTGTTTTCTAAATCTGTTGATAAAAGTATAAATAAAGTCCTAAATGCAATATTAATAAAATGTTTATGTTCATCACTCAATGATTTAGGTTGAAATGTTAATCAAAATAGTTCCAATGGCATCTAAGAGTATAAATGGTAGAAAGCATGCACTTTATCTGTGTAAGGATTTATCTGTGTTAAATCGAGTGGTGGCTCCAGGGGTGCGGATGTCTCTCAAAATGCATCAGGTAACAATTCTAGAATTGTTTATTGTTTTTTTGAATTGTTTTGAATTTTTCTTAGACTATCTGAAACAGAGCTATTAGAATATTACATTAGAAGATTACAATTTACACCAACAAAACTATGCTATTGGATTTCATCACTAAAGTAATGGCCAACTGCAAGATAAGTGCACACATACAAAAACAGCCATCTCGCCAATGTTCCCCAGTAACTTATAGGATGTAATATGTATTTTCATTCAAAAGTTATAACCCCTTCATTCATGATTAATTGCTAATATGCTAAGCTAGTTTGACCACACCCCCCCAGTTTCAATATTCAATGGGAACAAACTACTTCAAGACCAGGCGGGCGCACTTGCTTACATTAACGTGACTAGAATTGCATTGCAAAAAAATAAAAAATTTAAAAATTTTAAATCCTGTTCAAGCAAGCAACCACAAAAATGAAAACTATCAAAAGTAGACACATCATTGTATTGTGCTTTAAAAATGGACATACAAATATTGTGACTTGCTTGGTTCACACCACAGCCCCCTCAATCCCGTAGTTGATCTGGCAGTTGAACACCTGGAGGCTTGGTATTTAACAGATACCTTCCACAGTGTCCTTGGAGTCACAGTTCGGTCTCTGAGCTCCATATCATGGTAATCAATCTTCATCTCTCTGAGAGCACAGCGGGTTGGACACATACCGCTCACCTCAATTCGTATTCGTTTTCATAATACATATTTGTCAGATCTTTGGACATAACTAAACTATTTTTAATTTCCCGTTCTTTCTCAATATATATGTATCTTTCTTTCAAAAAGAGCATACTTTCCATGTGTTAAATCAGAATTATGAATCGTGTTAAAGAAATTACAAATGACTCAAGTTTAATTCTCTGTTAATCCAATGTGCATGCTATAATTTATGATTCTTTAATTTCCCATGTATGTTAAGATCTGGGTTTGGTTTATGAGTTGTATCTGAAATTAAGCGGTTAGTTTTATCACACAATGACACAGATGTCACACGTTTTGAGGGAGGGGGACTGTTTTAACCGGTATGTCACAACCTGTAATGCAGGAGTTTGTAAACTCAAGTCCAAATTGACTATTTTGACATTGTTAGAAAGAATACTGTATATGCACATACGCACCAAGAGAATATAACATTTAATAAAAAAATATTAAAAAACTTTTTATTTTAACCGGTTATTGCAAGCCAGTTCTACCGGGTGCAGCATCACCCTTCTCCACAAATCACAGCTGTTTCAAGTCTAGAATCAGCCCTGCCTGCTGTATCTGATTCATCTTAACAGGACAGTAAAAAGTCAAAGTAAAAGCTCACTGTGATAAAGGTCTATTAGTGGAAAGATCAGTCCATAGGCTAATTGGAGCAAAGGACCAAAACAACTAAAGCCTGACTCCAGTTCACTAACGGCACTAGCATCAGCCCAGAACAAGTTCGCATTGGTGGGACAGGGGGGATGACATAATCGCTCCAAGGTCTGCATCTTCCTCTGTCACATGAGGTACACATGCACTAAAAAGGTCAGGTGCATTTGTGTGTTTATTGTGAAAACACTCCAAAAATGGTGAGTGGCGTTTGAAAAGTACACCAGAAGCATGCAGTATATGAACTCGAAAATGCATTGTTAAAAATCAGTTGTGAATACCAGAGTGATTTATCTCCTTTGCCAGCGGGAGTTTGGTTAAGGAATTTCATGTCCTGCGATCTCACAGACAGTGTTTCCACATTTCTAAAATAACATACTGGACCCAAGTTTTGCTTCAATGCGTTAGATCTTGACAGTGTAACACGGTACCAATTGAGGAAATGTTAATGTTAATGTTAAAGGTATTTAACACAAATTATTCACAACACGCAAAACATCATTCTAAAAAGCAATGCCGGCTTGCTTTGCAAGTAACTGACCTAAAAAGACGATGTCCCCATGCTAAACAACATTACTGTGTGAGTAGTATTTTCATCTGTGTCTGTCTGTATGATCCTATGGCTAAAACAATTTACTTTTCAATCTTTCAAATGTTTTCAAAATTAAGAATTACATTCTTGCACACCTTACGTATTTAGGCTGTCCAGAAGTAATGTGATTATTTTACTCTTGAAAAGTTCAGGCGTATATTATTATTATTAAACAAATGAGATGTTTTAGGAAATGTGTAAATACATAAGAAATGGGGGAAACTGTTATTTTCAGTCACATGCACAGCACAGCCTATAAGCCCTACCTGCACACAAAGATTTGGCCACTTACACCAAACACACCTGGAAAGACCATTTGTGTCTGCTCCAGCAATTGACAGTGAATATGCTCAGTTCTCAGGGAGAGAGCAAGTCTGATGAAACTATTAAAGGTTAAAGACAAAGTCAGAAACATATACTGTAGGTTGAGGTTCATTTAACAGAGCCAGCCTTTACATAGATACAATCTGGGCCACAGCACTGGCTAACTGCGTCAGCACCTGCCTACTTGACAAGCAAGGTATTTTGATTGGCATGCACAATGACCAACTACGTAACTCAATGGCCAAGTTGGATGTGAGAAATTTGTTGGAAAACTAAACAGGGGTGTTTACAGGTCTTGGAATTCTGTAAAATGTGTAGGCTACGGTTACTGCTTAAAATAAAGTAAATAATGCAGTGAGCTAGCGTTGCACCGGAAATAAAATACTTATTAAACCGGAAATTAAATACTTATGAGTGACAATGCTAACAGCCAATGGAAATCAACAGTATTAGTTCCCAAAAGTCACAGAGTCCTGCATCGAGTCATATGTATCAGACGTTCAGCACAGAGTTGTTTATGTGACGTAGTGCGAATGGACGGAAGAGGCTGAGACTAATCAATTGGTGTTCAATCCAGTGTTCAGCATACATGTATGTTATTCGCATATACGAAGACTAACTAGGTGACTATATGACACTGGATATGAAAGAATGGCAACAGCAAAGCCAAATTGCCTTAAAGGAGGATTCAGTGATTCTCAAGAAACATTGTTGATATTTTAACTCGATCACAACTTAAACCATATGGGCGCTCCCTCAGAAGCTCTGCCCCAATGCATTGCCAAAAGGCGAGCATAGTGTTGTGTGGTGCTTTTTGGTTTGTCTTGTGCCCATTTACAGAGGCTGTGTATAAACACCAGTGCGCAGGGCCGTTCCGCCCATTAGGCAAGATAAGGCAGCCGCTAATAGGGCAGTTTTATTTTGAGGCGGCATTTTGATCTTTTCCCAAGCCCCGCCCCTTTCACTTGCCCTACCTAGTTACTGTAACTAGGTAGGATAAAACACTAGGCCTAGCCTAGCCTAGTCTAGTCTAGTCAGCCTAGTCATTTTATAGCTGACCTAGCCTAGGTTAGACTAGTCATCTTGTAGCCGACCTAGCCTAGTCAGCCAGCCAGCCTAGTCATTTTATAGCCGACCTAGCCTAGTCTACTGTAGTAATCTTATAGCCGACCTAGCCTAGCCTAGCCTAGTCTAGTTTAGTCAGCCTAGTCGGTTTATAGATTACCTAGCCTAGCCTAGTCAGCCTAGTCGGTTTATAGATTACCTAGCCTAGTCTACTCTAGTAATTTTATAGCTGACCTAGCCTAGCCTAGTCTAGTCTAGTCAGCCAGCCTAGTTGTCTTAAAGATGATCTAGCCTAGGCTAGTCTAATCAGCCTTAAAGATGTCTTAAAGATGACCTAGCCTAGGCTAGTCGGGTCATTGACATATATACTGTAGGCTCAAAACGTAAGATATTTTACACTATCGATATTCCAAAAGCGATATTGTTTTTCGGCCTAAGACGACACAACTTCCAAGGCCGGCGCTGCCAGTGTGCAGTGCTCACACAGAATGGGCTGCTAGCAGATCGTGAGATGTTCAACTGAATTTGACAAAAAGTTTATTACAATTGCTGACATCATCTTTCTTTAACATAAACAAAACATAATGTGACACCACTACAGTAACACCCCTAAGATCAGCAAGGACGCATGGACTGAGAGCAGAGCCTTGCCTGCTACTGTCAACTCTGCTAAAAGAAATCCAGCATAAGCCAGCATGAATTCTATGCTGGTCTAGGCTGGTTCATACTGGTTAGTTCTGGTGTAGTGCTGGTCCAGGCGGGTTCAAACTGGTTAGTGATAGGGTAGTGCTGGTCTAGTTGGTATATCAGCACACCATCAAACAGCATTGGATGCCAGGGTACCAGTAAACCAGCATTCCATGCTGGTTCCAGCATGCAAAACATAGCTTATGTTGGTGACCAGCAATGCTGGATTTTTTTAGCAGGGAAGTGATGTGTTCTGCCTGAGCCCTGTATTAACCTAGTAAACAACGGTGCCTTCATGCATTTTAAGGAAGAAGATGGGGGCGAGGGCTTCTTCAGCGTAAGGACACCTCCATGCCATATGACAGCCATTATGTCACTAATGAGCATCTTCCTCTATGATAGTAATGGTGGTCAAGGGATCTACTACCCCTCAGGCCAGTATGTGTCTCTTCTCTTGACATATAATTCAGCTTGGCTTCATAGTCCCTGGCAGCATTGTGGAAGATACAATTAAAAGCATTCTTGATTTGTTAATTTACTGCAAGATTCATAATATACTCTATTTTACTGGATTTTTTTTTTTTTTTTTTGCATACAACAGTCCACTATGAGATTCTGTCACTACTGTAGTGAAAACATTATCTTTAGTCAGGTTCTCTCCAGCTGTTTGAGGCTTCAATGGGCTCTGCATCCTGTCAGCAATAAAAACACTCTGAACTCAAACATTTGTGACTGACATTGCGTGTGGACAAAAACCTGAGTATGTTATTAGCACAGCGGCCTTGAAAGGAACCTCACACCTCCTGGGCTGTAAATTCTTCCCAAAGGACAGTATATCCCTCATTGAGTGAGACAGACCTTAGTCCCAGAAAAAAGCCAAATCAGTTTGCCCTCAGACATGTGTGCCCATTCAGCTGTTTTTGGCCTCTATAGCTTTTAGCTTGTTATGGCAGTATGAAGAATATCCAACCGAATTAACTTAAATAATATGTTCAAAATGATCTACAGGTATAGGTGCTATGAAAATATATCTCCAGAATGTACCAGCAGTTTGATCAATAGGGAGGTTCATGTTACGTCTAGCCTGTCGATTTTAAAAGGAGGTTAATTCATCTGTCTGGCTCTAAAAGGCTAAAGTTTAATAGTTTTAAAAGAACAGTCTACTGTATGCTAACCTCTAGGACAAGAATATCGCCAGCCAACACAAAGACAAACCTGTCAGAGTTAATCAGTTAGTTCGTTCTGCAATTCTTTGTGAAAATAAAGCACATCACATACTGATATCCACACTTCAGAAATATGGTTGCTGGGCAATAGTCCTTTGAAAATGGGCCTAAAACAAACAATAAGTAGTTTTCTTATTAGAACCAGAGCCATGGAAAGAACAGAGTTACGCCAATGGAAGTTCAACATTTTCAACGGTCGCATGGTTCATGGAGAGGCGAAACCTATGGCAAAATAGTTCCAGGAAGTGCTTGGTGGGCAATTTGATTATATATATACAGATATATAACTTAATCTTTTGGTCAATAAATGCACCGTTTTACAATTAAAATAGAATGTATAGCTTCCCGGAACTATTTTGAGTTGCTATGAAAAAAACAATACATTGGCGTGAATGGAGATGAACTCGCTTTACATGGGTCTGATTAGAACCATATGAGTCCTGTTATTTCTTTTATTCAAAACAGTTTTTACTATTAAGGGTACTTTGAATGAATTAATGTTTTCTAATCAGTTAAAAGGACAGTTTAATTAGTCTATAATATCAAGAGAGATTGATAATTAAATACTGTTAGGACTAGTAGAATTTGGTGTCTAAATGATTTCACAGATTATATTATGTCATTTCCTTGATGACATAATCCTGACATTTAGCAGGTTCAGACTGTTGAATCTATGTCTCCTCTGCAGAATAACACAACAGAAAGTAGACTCTGAGACTGAGTAGTTGGTCATTTGGCTCATGATACCATGGATCAATACAGTACCTAAACGTACAGTAACCATGCCAGGTCAAACGTTCCTGATCTTTTAAGTACATCATCGTAAGAGTAAGCAAGGACACACTAAAATATGGTTTAACAAGAAAAATATAAATTATGTTTTTGACCCACTGTTGATTTTAACAGTCCAATGCTTAATATGGCCTTAATATTGCCTTGACATTCAGTTCAGGAAACACAATATAACCTCTTATAGTGTCCTTTTGTGTTTTTTTCTTTTTTCACTTCTTTCACATGCTGCAGGACCAGTCGTGCCAAAAAAAATGGGACCCTGAAGAAATGTTCCCATCTGTCCTGTAGGATGTATGAGATCACTGCCAAAATCAGGACGCTATGAAGAACTAATTGTCCATTGTCTCACAGAATACTCTCTATATCGAGATATTCAGACATGTTTCCAGAGTTTCCCAATGCCATCTTACTCTAAAGACTCAAATTGATGAACAAATCAGAAACAGACCAGTCAACCTGTTGTAATTTCACATCAACATGATGGCAAATGCACATAGGCTTATTAGCTAAATGAGATGACATTTGGTAAATACATGATGTGAACAGAAACATTGAAAATTGTAATTGTAGGCATGGGCCATATAGAGCTCTCTATAGACACAAATGGCTCTCTCACTACGTATTTGGAGACACACAGAAACACAGACAGAACACAATAGGGATGTACTGGCATTCTAATCCTGTCAACACCAGACATGACCTCATCCTATGAAGTGACAAGCTAGTTGTGAGAAAGAAAAACAACAATAGACAGCTGCGTTGTCTGCCAGACAAGATGTGGAAGTCTCTTTCCAAGTATACAGTAAATGAGAGAGTACCGTAATTCAGAACAACAACAAATATTCAAATAACACATGGCATGACATTAAAAAAAATATCTATCTGTCTATCTTACATTCCAATAAAAAGGTTGGATGGAAGGTTTTTATACAAATATTAGATTTATAACATATTCTAGTAACAATCTTCTATCAATTCTTCAAATTGTAACTCAAGCGCAAGCGATTTTAAAGCGCAATGTTATCCTAGACCTTTGAGGAAAATAAGCAAAGTGTTTATAACCATGTATGTCCTCCTGCCATCCATGTCTAATAAAGACAGCCACTATACATGAAACAAATAAACTCCTAAAAGCATCTCGTGACCACAAGAACCACTGCTCTATAGCGAGCACGGACAGTGTGCTCCCATTGGTCCACATGTTACTTATCGCAGACCCTGCATTGATCACACCATGAGAAAGCATTTCTCTATGATGAAAACCCAGCCATTGCAGAGCAGAAAGGAGCTAGCATCATGATACCATCCTGATCTCGCGAGCTACAGTTGGACTTTGCAGAGATCATCGGTCTGGAACCCATCAAATCAAGTGTCATAAAAGCAATGCTGATAAATTTAAATCAGACTTCCTTACATACGATTGGGCACATTACCTTTACCTCACAGAAATGGAAAGTTTAAAATCAGCGCTGTAAAGCATTGTATTGTTTGAGTTAGAATAACTATTAAAACCCCTCACCTCTCACTCAGAGGGCTGCCATTGTAGGCAACTAACCTGCAGCTGATCATATATCCCTCCCTTCCCTCCAGGCTAGGCTATAATGACATTGAGGTGTATACCTTTAACTGTTAATTAGAGTAGCGGCCCTTTACTTGGTGCACCATAAAGGTTTATGTGTGTCATGTGAACAGCGACTCAACAGGGTGAGAGCTTCATCTCAGCCTCACTGTGAGATCTCAAAACACAGGCAACATCACAGACACCCAGGCATGCAAGCGGGCAAGCAAACAGTCAAAGTGACGGTTTGAACACATGAGCAGACATGCCAGGATAACTCAGACATGTGTTTTACACAGGCGGAATTGGGAGCATGTAGGACACACCGTAAATCTGCCAGTTCTACAGAAGCTCCAAAGAAATACTTGACGTCCCATCTTCTTGTATCTGCCTTCTCTCTTTCTCTCTCCCCATCACAAACATCATGGCTGGATAAAATATATGTGGGTGTGACAAGTCTGTCACGATGGCATGTTTATTAAAGCACACAATACAAAGCTATTAATCAATGAATGATTTCATTAGTACAGAAGATACTCCAATTGTGTCCTGTCATCACAGCACTCATGGTTACATCTTCTCAGTTATTTTGTTAGAGGAAGTGTCATAATAATTACACCCCCCCTTATCCCCATTCCCCAACCCCCACCACAACACACACACACACACAGTTCCCAGGTCTTGCTGGTCATATTCTGGCCTTAATAGGTTTAACACTTGTGAGCCAGGCCTTTGCTGCAGGGCATGCAAAGGCCTGGCTTCACATAGCTTCATAACCTCTCTCTCTGTACAACACTGTAAAAGCAGGACTCTTGGGAATACATAAACCTACAAAACCTTATGAACATACAGAAATGAAATTACTTGAATTCTCTAATGCGGAAAAAACTCTGGGATATGTTTTTTTATTTCTCTTTGAATTGAAAAAGAATATCCAGAAACACAGTAGATTACAAACTCTTAGGATTGCTTCCAAAATTCTACCTGAATAGGATTTCCCGAAGTATCTGTCTTTAGTGTAACAGTAGTTTAGCCAACATGCCCTAAAAATAACTAAACCTGGACCCCAACACTTACAAGACGTGATTATTGCTGGAGGTTCTGCTAAAAGCGGCGGAAGCACGCTGAACTCGGGGCGAGGGTTTGGCGTGCGTACAGGCAATAACTCTGGGACAAGATGTGGATAAACGTATCCCAATGTGAGTGGAAGGAAAAGCATTTAAGGACAGGAGGCCAGACACAGCATGTGTCAGATAGGAAGAAAATAAGGAAAAGAGAAGATAAGCTCTCCAATATGTCCGGTCATGTGAAGAACCCCCGGTCCACAACGCAGTCGCGCGGGAAGCTAGCTCAGACAAACAAATCAACACGTCCCTGTGAAATCTCTCTGAGAGGAAGAGCAAAGAAGCCCCCGGCAGGCAGGGTCCCTGCTGGGAATGTTAGGGCATCAGACAGGAAAACTGTGTGTGTGTGTGTGTGTGTGTGTGTGTGCGTGTGCGTGCGTGCGTGTGCGGATATTTCTACTTTCGTTTCAAAAAATGACAGGCGTCATTAAACTGGGGTATGTTTTAGCAAGACGCAAGACGCAGCGTTTCTTATAAACAAGATGATAAAATATTTGATTTTTTAAGGTGGTGCTGTTGTTTAATTGTTGTTATTTACAGTATATTCCAGTATCTTAGTACAGACAACAGCTCCCTTGAGGGATGTGTTAAATGCAGAGGATCAGTTACGCTACATGTATGTGTATGTGACAATTAAAGCACCTATACCTTTACAGACACTTGTAATACACTTTACCTACAGGAGTAAGAGGTAAGATACCTAGCTCGATGACGCTAACAGGTAGAGATAGTTGCCATCTGAACCAGTCAAAGTTTAATTGTATTCCTTTATATATCATTCACTGAATCCAAAGTGAAGTACTGTATATACTGGATGAGTACTCATTTAATGTGTGGTCCAAAATTCCTTTTAGTTCACTCAAATATGCCAACGTAAGCCAAAAGCACTGAATAACAAAGGAAAATGTGTGGTCATGACCTCTACTCACATTTGACGGGTGTTCTCCAGGAGAACAAGGAGGTGCTTTAGAAGCTGGAGGAGCATAAAGCCATAAAGGAGTAAATGAATGAAATGAAAGGGCCAAACAAGAAGCTCCTCCTCTCCCAGCAGAAGGATGCATCTGTAGAGAGTCAAGCAGAAGGCTAGCCAAAAATAGCGCTTCAGTTTGACTTCACTGCGAGAGTCAGTCTGGAGAGCTTGGGAATCGTTGAGTTTCAGTTAGGGCTGTCCCGAATAACATTTTACAGGTTTCGAACGCTTGATGGTATTTCCGAACGAGTATTCGAATACTCTTTCTCAAAAACACCATTAAAAACACTAAACTATAATTAAGAAGTACAACAGAAGTAATCTTCGATTCCTAGCTTCAGTGAGCACACGTGTAAACATAGCCATGCGCTCCAAAATTGCAATTTTAATTGACACGTCAATTGAGCCAGTCAGAGCTGTGAAATAGCATATACCTCCTGTATTACCCAAATAGAGTGTGTGTTGAATGAATAGCCTAGCTCTATTCTTACAAACAGAGACGATTGCAATCAATTGTGTTGATGACACAGTGTAGGGCAGGCGATTACATTTCAACATGAGGGTTTATAATAGAGACAGTAGGGATTAATGGGAAAACATGCATGCATAATGTGAAAAAGCAAATACTCGAATCCCAATATTTAAATCGAATACATACAAATGAATACCTGAATAAATGATAATTTGGGGCCAGCCCTAGTTTCAGTGTGTGGCCACTGTGTGGCCAATCACTGTAGTTAGCTACGGGCATGACGAAAGTGACTTGAAAACAACTCAAACATTACAATGGCGGGTCCAACAGAGGTTAATGTAGTAGATGAAGCAATATTGCATCAGTCTTATTTATTATTTATTATTTATTAGAAGAGCAAAGGCTTTTCTCAATGGAAAATATTTCTCAAGTTAAATTAGTTTCAACTCTTCTCCCAACTTTTCCACTGCAATACAACAAGCTCTGCTGGTTCACCAGTTCGTCCAATCACATGCCAAGTATTTTTTGAAAGCGCCTGCCCTTTTAAAACAGTTCCAATGGACGGCTCCCCAGATGGACGTTTCTAATAGACACATATATCTTGCTTCAGGTTAAACCAAAATATCCAGGTGAGATGAAAAAGACCTTTGAAATAAGAAGTAGAGGCTCTCTTGAAGAGTTTACAGGAGAAGGAAGTGGTGCCTACCAGCTAGAAGGATGAGGAGAAGCTTTTCTCCACCTAAAGTATGTTGACCTCTTGTGAGCTCAAGCACCACATCAACTGTGCAGCAGCTGAGAATAGACAGGCTGGGATGAAGATCTGATCATTTATGATTACAGCATCAAAACAAAATAAAAAATGACTCCTGCATATCTGTCATTTAGTCTGTTTATGTATTAAAAGGTCAACGTGTGGGTTTCTTCAGGAAGGAGCTTGATGCTGGCACACTTTGTCGGGATAAGTGGATTTTCCACAGGGTGTCACATCGTGGGACAGTAAGAAAAGCTTCTATGGCTGCCAATACAACTGCCATTACAAGCTATACCCTTAAATTACGCGTTGACGCCCATTCTGGTACGGTTTAGACTTTCTGAACCAAATGGATCCAGCACAGCTCAACTTCAAATTAACATCCACTTTTGAAAAACCAAAGGTAGGGTTTACTAGGCTCATGCCTTCAAAGTAAATACCTTCTAAAGCATTTCACCTACCTTTAATTAGCTAGACACTGTCGCCGAGCAGTCTCAGTCAACCACAAAGATGCTTTCACATGTTTTTATGTGGAAGCATAATGTCTGATTTTCTTCTGTAACACTTTGTGACTTGTAACACTGACTGCACAATGTGCATTCAGCGTACACATAGCCCAACGCGTTTGGTCAAACATAGACTAAGGTGTTAGAGAAAATACTGAATAACCATGTTAGTCACCAGCCGTAGTCACTCACCGTACTGACACCGCACGCCCTGGAAACCCTCTGGACACAGACACATCTGGTCTCCACTCTCTGCACAACGACCCCCGTTAAAGCAAGTGTTGGCACTGCAGACCCCTGCAGAAGACAGGGGCAGCAAATATGAAATAATATATACTGTATGATGGCATGTTTAGCTATCTATCTATATTTGTACTGTATGATGGCATGTTAATCTATTGTATCTAGCATTAACATCTTGCTGTGTCAATCAATATATCTATCTATGTAAACCTATTGTGCATAGCATTAGCATCTTACTGTAAGTGTCTAAAGACTTGTTAACTTACTGTAAGACCAATATGTATGGAACAGCCACAGCCACTCCACAACACTGAGACCAGCTATCTACATAACCACATCTAACACACGCTTCAACTGAAGCCATTACTCACTGTGCAGACAGCCCCTCTCACCCCCCCTCTGAGTCCAACCAGGACAGCACCTGGACACGGTGTGCAAGTCCATGCTGTACACCTGCCTGTAGGCTGTATAGTATGTCGTCCTGAAAGGAAGCGAATGACGTTGTGATGTAAATAAACATTAGCCTCGCAAGACCATCCTGATATTGCGAGCTTCAGTTTGACTTGATGTACACACACACACACACACACACACACACACACACACACACACACCAACAGCACAAGATAATATACCTTCTTCATTGGGATTATTGTGACCCCCTCTCCACTTTGACAACCATCAAACTAGGGGTGCGCAATATATTTACTCAACATCGTTTTGCAATATGATGACGTTGTTCAATATCATATAGAAAATATTGCAGAAAGTATGCAGTATTCAACATATTTTGTGGAGAGATGTGTCTGTTGGCTGTTAGTCGTGTTCGATAATGACTAAAAAGTAAGATGTGTGGCTGTGGAAGACAAAGGCACAATGGAGCTCAAAGAGGGAACGTTAGTGGCAATAAAGCACGTTGAGTTGCACATTGTGTATGAAAGGTGCTATACAAATAAAGTTTATTATATTATTATTATTATTAAAGAATGCCTCCTCGGTTAAGAAAACGTGTTGTTTTGATATGTTATGAATCTAATATTTTTTTCTTTAGATTGTAGAACATATTTACTGCTTTGCAGTATGTTTAAAAATATCAAAATTAATATTTATTGATCACGAATACTTTAATTCAATTCAATACTGTAATTCAATATTGCAATGTCACATTTTTACAATATAATGCAACCCTACATCGAACAGAATAAGTGTAAAACAGACTTAAATAAAACACAGTGTGTTATAGGTGTGTGTGGGTGTATCCTTGCCTTCTCTCGTAGCCCACACACCAGCTGTGGCCTGTGCAGCCCTGCTTCCACACCTTCACCAGGTGGGTGAAGGTCTGCACACAGGGCTGCCTAGTGCCCAACATCGCCGTCTCCTGATCAGCACACACATTAGGCCTGTGTCAACCAACACACACACACAAACACAGGGATGATAATAGAGTGACATAGGAGTGAAAGGAGAGTAAACTACGTGTGTGTGTGTGTGTGTGTGTGTGCGCGCAGCTGAAATCATAGTCTAGAAAACATGTTCACTTTAACTTTCGCACAGCCACCTTGCTGGCGGACCAATCACAGTGGGAAAGTGAGATGACGTTGAAGTCAAGCGTGTTTATAAATGGTTATAGAGCTAGATGAAGCGATGCAAACCATTGTAGCAATGCCAGTTGGTTAAAGACTGTCCAATATTTCCATAATTAACCAGAGGTTTAGTAGAAAACAACGACTGTTAACACTTCCCAATGGAGCGAATTTTGGGTCTGAATATACCAAGATACCCCTCACTTCCCTGCTGAGTGGTTCATATTTCTCTCTGGTGGAAGCCATAGCTATAGGAGCTACTGTAGCACTGTATGCATTTCAAGGTTCCTAGTGTAATACCTATAATGTGTTATATGTTCCTTCCACTTCTTTGCGACATATTAACATAAATAACTTATCTGTAACATCAGGCAATCTTCCTGAGTCAGTTTGCATTTTCAATTTGAAGATGATACTGTTTATAAGATGGTACTGCTTAGAACAATAGCACATTTTATGTAAGGCAGCTGTTATATGAAGCTATTTAATGCTAAATCTGTTGACCAGTAGGCTTTTCAAAATAAGTCGAAGTTGTCTTTCTGCACAGACAGTCTGCCTAATTAAAGGTCAAAATGCTAGTGATGTTAGACCACTGATGTCTACTTTGCACATTCAATGTCAAACCACAGTTGAGTCTCACAAAGGGGCCAGAAAAGAGCGACTCCTAGTGGTATTTTTACAAAGTTGTATAAAGAATGTAAACTTAAGCGAAAATTAACGCGGTGAGAGGAATAACAACCGACTAAACAGAAATCGAGTGTTATAGCCTATGTAAAATCTAAACGTGTTTTTAAACTGGCAATAGCCTGAGGTAAATGCAAGTACAAGCGCAGAACATAGAGAAATAAAATACTCTTACATTCCAGGTTGTAAAGATGTTTCATAGCACAACGAGCCAGATATCAGACCACAAATTAGAATTTCTAAGATCATTATTAAAATACAGTTATTCCTCGGTTTGCTTTGTCAGATTATCATCCTGATAGTTACATGTGCAGAGGGGTCCTGGGTTTGGTAGACTACACTTCTTTACTGCTAGCTTATATCGCCGTTTCGATGTTACAATCTCGCTATAGTAGTCAGCTCGCTCAGCAGAGGTTCCACATGTCCTGTGCAGTCAGTGCGTCAACTTCAGTCGTTTAAGCTTGTCCATCGCTGTGGCACCACCTACCATCCACTAGAGGGCTAAACCCAAAACTACTGTAGATGGAATCTACACCAATGTAGTATACTGGCTGGGTTTGTATTCGGTAATAGTAATGATTTGGTTTTGCATAAAATCAGAAGATGGTAATATGTTAAAAATAGAATAACAATTTGGCCTAATTATTTTAGACTGAACTTAGCCTACCTTACGAGATAATACATGGAGGGCAAAATAGGCTACTGTAACGTATAGCACCAAATAGCCCACACATGGAACCCCAAGGCATCCCTTTTCACAAACACTGATTAAAAAAAAAAAAACGTAATAGGCTAGAATAAATAATCTAGTAGCCAAATGCACGTATATGTCAGGTAAGGGAAATCAATTAGCAAAAAAAAAAAAAAGAGTTGGATTTAGTCGTGACGTCACGTCCTAGGCATTTGTCGCATGTTCCTGTTTTTGATTTCACCGATTAAGCTTGTCGCTGCCAAACATCAATATACGAAGAAAAATGCTGTGCGTTTTATGATTTGACATCATATACTGTCGTTATAGCGTTTTACATTTGCAGCCATAGGCATACGCATCAAGCTGTTTCTGGAAAAGCAGCAGGTAACAAACCAAACGGTAAGAAAGTGCACCTACCTTCTAGCCATGGTGCTTAAGTGCTACAGTACCGCAGCTAGCTGTCCAGCTACAATTAGCTTCCATTAGGTCAAACCAGATACTTTTGTCTCAAACTATATATATATATGGCCACACTTATAGATGATAAGTAATGTGAATATCTGTAATTACATTGAGCTCTATTTTCCGGATTCCTGCAAGCATATTTCAGTAAAGCCGAAATTACACAGAAAAACATACAAAAGGTTGTTTAACACATCTATGTGTTAAACAACACACATATGTAAATGCAATGTATATTAATGTAGAAATGATAATCAGTCTTTTCATGCACATAGAATAAAACCAAAAGGAAGTGTCCTTGCTGCTTTTGGAGGGGCAGTAGATCACGTGGATGTTAAATTCAGTTCAAACCAGTTAAACAGTGAGTGAAACTAAAAGTGAAATGTAAACATAAACCAAAACTTTAAATGTACAGAAGGTTAAATGAACCCTAGTCTTCAGTTGGGTATGTAGTGTATTATGTAATGTTTCTATATTTTTAGCTGATATTTAATTAACTTATTGAAAACTGTCAATATTGAATGGGGTTATTGAGGACTTTTATGATATTTCCCTTGAGGAGTTTTGAATGATGACCAAAACAACTGCAGGTTCTGCTCTAATCCAGCTTTATGTATTAATTGATAAGCCAAATGAATGGAGCAGCATTCCCATCCCCGGCGGCGGACATGGCAGAGATGAACCGCATCCACTACGAGCTGGAGTACACGGAGGGCATCAGCCAGCGCATGCGCATCCCGGAGATGCTCAAGGTTTCTTCATACGCTACTGAAGACTCTGAGGTGGGCATGCAGGAGTATCCTCACAGCGCAATGATGCAAGTCCCGGAGAGAATTGTGGTTGCAGGTGTGTATCCCATTAAGATGCATGTGGCTTGCACAGGATAGTTCTGGCTGTTTATCTCCATGCCGGGTGGTCATGGGATCAATCCCCAGTTTGACAACTTATGTGAATCCTTGAAAGTTGTAATATATAGTTGTATCATGTACTGCTTCTATCCTTCATGTGGCTGTATGTAGCTAGCAGGTAGCTTTAGATGATAGTACTGGCAGGAGGGTGTAATGGTTTTGGTCTTTAACTCTTAACTGGAAGGTCACAGGTTCAAGCCCAGCATTGGCCTACTTGTAAGCAGCATTGGGCAAGATGTGTAACCCGTATCTGCTCTTTGTAACACTTGTATTTGTAATTAATGTGTCCATATTGCATTATCAAAGTGTTTCAATGATCAGATGATGAGGTAAGACCCCATTATAATCAGAAGAAACAATTTAAACATGATCTCTTTCCAAGCAGAAAAAGTAGTTCATATCGAGCAGCACATACATGGAACACCATACCAACTGATAAGGGATGTTATATAGGCATAAATATATATTATTATTATTATTATTGTATTAATTTGAAGTTATTGTGTGTGCTCTTGAATGTTTTGTACAACTTTCAGTGCTTATTGTTTTATATGCCTACCTGCCAGGGACTGGAGATGAAAATTGGAAAAAAAACTTAAATATTTTATCTTTGGAAGGCATGCCTTTTTTTTTTTTTTTTTTTGCCATCCACAACAAATGTTGCCGTCCTGCTCTCGTCTACTAAAATGAAATCCGGTTTGCCGTGTTCCGTGTGAACGCGGCATTAATCTCACACATTTTCACGGCCTCCGTTAATGGTGTCTTGTAAATGAATGTGTATCGTCTCTTCCAAAATAAACATAAACAAACTGTGTCCCACGCACCCTCTTCAGGAGATGGTGACAACACTCAGTTCTCCAGGCCCAGGGATCTGGACCTG